>JBAGKK010495469.1:0-15328 GCA_037177015.1 Euceroptres primus
ACACATCCCTCACGGGTAGTGTCATCGCTGCGGTGCCTACTATGGTAGTAGGATTTTTTGCTCTCAAACTAGTTTTGGCTCCGGGTAATGATTCTAGGTTAGTGTACACGTTGAAGTCCCGTGTTGTTATGCCCCGCCTATTACGCATTTCTTGATGATTAAACTTTTAAAAACCAGCACGAATTCTTGATGATTTTCGAAGCATTTATGTATGTTAAACATACGTATGAACTTTTATACAGGGACAAGAATGAATTTTGAAAATTTTCTACATACTGTTCGGATAAAAAAATTAATTATTGTTTGAAATCGTTCTAATTCTTGAGGAGTTATTAACGGTTCGGACTCTGAAAACATATAACGAAATGAAATTCAATTATTTTAAGAGTGAAGCGGCCATTTCATTGCAACCATTTTATGTACCGTAAAATTCAATTCGATATTTCTTCTCAGCGTCCCAAAAAACCTCTATATTCGTATTCTCGAGTGAATTCAAACTTTTTTCGACTTTTGGCCAGGTTGTTCAGCATTTACGCCACTGTGCGATGTCTAGATTGCAACGTTAGAACGCCCCCCCCCTCCAGACTGAAAATAACAGGAAAAATGCGAACTAGAATAGGCTCTCTGATAGGTAATCTCTTGGGATATTAGTCAAAACACAGTTCTGACTGCAAAAAAAGCTATGCTGCAAAAAAAAATTTTGACAACAAAAAAAAACTTACCATAGGAGTAGTTTGCTAGTAGAAAAAAAACAAAGCCCATAACCCACACAAAAAACATTGCGGTAAGGTACATTAACAACAACAGATTATTAAGGATAGCTCAATAATTTTTTTTCTTTAATCTGCTAAACTTTGTACATTGAGCGCAGATTCGCGTAGTCAGTGCGAGACTCGCCAGCAGCTCAAAAGTCTCTCCTGCTCCAGAGTCCTCGCACGGAACTCCGCAAACTGCTCCGTTTGTGTACCTTGTGGGTTAAACCTTGCCCGGAAGGCCCGGAACTCTCGCACCTGGCGAACTGCCCGCCTTCCATGGCGTCTCCTCCTCCTGCGCGGCTGGCAAGGAGCGGCCTAGTTCAAGTCGACAGCTTCCTTCTCCTCTTCTGTCTCCTCTTCTTCCCTGGAGTTAGGCGCAGGCCTGGCTAGGGAGGTCCGGCCTGCTGCCGCGAGTTCCCGTGGATCCTCTTGGGTCCGTCTACCGGAAGAAGGCGCGGACCTGTTTTGGAAGACCAAATTTGCCGCCACCACCTCCTCTGGGTCATCGTGTGGCCAAGTGCACCCGTACCACTCTCCCTGTTGTTCCTGCTCCCCCTCCCGGATGGCGTGAAAAATGGCGGGCGTCTCTACCCTGGAGAGGAATAGAGGGTCTCCAGGGTACACAACCCTGATGTAACCGTCAATGATGGCCACGTCAGAGGTGAGATCGTCCACGTTGGACACCCGCCACAGACCTCTGGACTAAAAGAGAAGAAAAAAAAACAAAACAACGTAATAATAATCCTAGGACTTCCTTCTGGACGGCAGAAGACGGACCTTTCGTAGACATGGACCCTGTTGAGACTTATACAACCACAGGGGGACACTATCGGGCGGAACTCTCTACTTGGTATACTACAAGTTTCTGAAGCATAGGAAAGGATAGCGAGAATGATGGTATAGGGCAACGATTGATCACGAGATCTTGGAAAGCCTTACTAACGGCTTGACCTGTGACCTTACGGAGAGGCACGACCTCAATCCAGCGCGTGAACAAGTCCTGAAAAACAAGAATGTATTGATGTTGGGATGAGGACGGGGTATAAGGTCCCATCACGTCAGCGTCAACCATAAACCAGGGCTGTTTAAAAGCTCTGTGTCCCATTTCCCCTGGTGGCTTAGCTTGTTCCATCTTGCATCTTTGACATATCTCGCAGCGCTTCACATACTTGGCCACATCTCGGTAGTAAAGAGGCCAATAATAACGTGTGTTCACGCGATGATATGTCTTCTCGACTCCCAGGTGTCCGGCCTAAGGCTGGTCGTGCGACTCCTGAAGTATCCTTATCTGATACTCCTTGGGAAGCACAATTTTCCAAGCATTCAGATCGGGTAGGATGGGGTCGACGAGATCATTAGCATGGTAGTAATAGAGGAGTTCGTCCTCTATCTTCCATCTGTTTTAAGTACCAAGTATCGGTGGTAGTGAATATCGCTGAGACAGGATCCGCTTCCTCAAAATCCTGATCTATGCGATAGAAAATCTGGCACTACGTTTAGAGATCCTTTTATGTATTGGATAGCAAAGTCATATTCTAACAGGCTCAACGACCACCTAGCCAGTCTACCAGAAAAGTTTTTGAGAGACTGGAGCCACCTTAGACTACTATGATCTGTTATGACGGTGAAATGAAAACCTTCCAAGTATTCTCTGAATTTCTGAATGGCCCAGACAACTACCAAGCACTCCTGCTCCGTAGTAGAATAATTACTTTCAGCATTCGTAAGCGTTTGGCTGGCGAAGGCGATACTCGCTCGTTGCCGTCGATAGTCTGGGTCAAAACAGCTTCCAAACCGATAGAGCTTGCGTCTGTTTGTAAGGTAAAGGGGTATGAGAAATATGGGCAGGCTACAACCGGCGCAGTGGTTAGTGTGGTCTTTATAGCTCGAAATGCAATTTCTTGCTCAGATTCCCATCTCCACAGTTGCTTTGCTTTCAAGAGGCGATTGAGAGGTTTAGCTAAGGTATCCAGGTTAGGAATGAAACGTCGATACCAGGAGGCAAACCCCAAGAACCTACAGAGTTGCCTGATGTTCTGAGGAGCAGGAAAATTGAGAATCGGCTCCAACTTCTCCGGGTCTATCTTCACCCCCTCATTATTAACAAGGAAACCCAGGTATCTAATTTCGTTCCTAAAAAACAAGCATTTGTCTGGGTTAATAGTCAGCCTAGCCTCGGCTATCCTTTTGAGTACCTCTTTCAACAATTTGAGGTGTTTCTTTGAAGGTTTCGCTTACCACTATGATGTCGTCTAAATATGCAAAAGCATGAGTTTCCAGATTTGGCCCTATAACCCCATCGATCAGACACTGGAAAGTGTCGGAAGCTTCGCCGAGTCCATTGTATTGGAAATGACCGCTTCCCAACACTGAGAACGTGGTTATTTCCTTACTCTTAGCATCCAGGGGAATCTGATGGAACGCCTGGTCCAGATCGATGGTTGAAATGTAATTTGCTTTTTGCAATTTGTCCAGGATGTTGGACATCGGAGGTAGAGGGTAAGCGTCCTTCTTGGAAACCTTATTCACCTCTATGTATTCTGTACAAAGGCGGTAGAAGCCGTTAGGCTTACGAACCATGACTACAGGTGAGCACCACGATCTTCTAACCGTCCTCTGTTTAATGGATGGGTGGTCACCTATGTCAATTTTATGTTCGACCAGGTTGGTCCTACCTAGACTAATTGGGTTAGGAGCGTTCTCCGCTAGAAAGTCTTGCGCTATTTTGAGCTGTTCACTTGTAAGTTCTTTCAGCGCAGCACACTTTTCGCTTTCGTCCCTAATTCCTATAGAAAGTAAGTCAATTGTTGCTGTTTGGGAGGGTTCATTCTCGTAAACCATGCGTAGGGTGTTGGTACTGTCATCGACTATTAGTTTAAATGCTTTGATGGCGTCCATCCCGAAAACGCATTGGTATTTAAAATCGCGTACGATTTCGAAAGTAATTTTCTTTTGTACTATGTCGAGCTTGCTCCAGAATTTAGTCTGCCCCACTACAGACTGCATGCTACTATTGGGAAAGAGGATGGCCTTAACTTTAGAGGGCACAATCTGTTTATATAATTTCTCAGCTAGCTCTATTCCCTTATTACCCAATATAGACTTGGTTGACCCTGAATCTACTAACGCATCAAGTTCCGTATCTCCGATTATTAATTTTACAAAGAATTGTGCACCTATTTTATTGAAAGCTAAGGCCACACAATCTTTTTCCGAAACCGAGTCGGAATCGAGAGAAACAAAACCGGAACTGACGTATTCATCAGGAGGCACCTCCCCCCAAATTCAACTACGGGAGAGGAAGATGCCGCAACCGAGAGCAGAGCTGAGGTAGCAAGATCGGGCTTCATTAAGGGTTCAGTGATGACCTTTTTCACTGAGCCCTTTTGGGGTTTCCCGACTTCTTTTTTTCTTTGCACTGTGGCGTTGAGCTATCCGCGACGCGCACTCAAGGTCTCCCGCATTTAAAACAGTAAATTGTCTTTTCTTTCGGACAATGAAATTAATAGTGGTCAAAAGGGCTCGGTATATCGTGGGATAAACAATTGCGACAGATTTTTAATTTAGGGTCGGACAGCGTTGTGGAGGTAGGGGCGATCGCGTCTAGGTTAGTTGCCTCTTTAGCTACGCTATTGTTCTTCGCGGAGTTATCACCCCTGCCATTTTTCTTCCTGAGTTTTGAGAGTTATTTTGGGGTTTTGGCTTAGGCGTCGAGGCCATTGCTGCACCAGCTGTCAATGGTTGAAATACCTGTGATGATTCGGACTGATTTGTTTCACCGGCATCTTCCATGGCAGCATTACTCGTCTTGAAGCCTTTACTTTTATCCCCTTTATACGCAAACTCAGTCAGAAATGATGATTCTGGTGGTGGGGGTGGTTCATACTCCTTGAAGGTGGTCCATTTTGCCTCCCAATCCTTGTCTAATTGCGCCAGAATATCAAAGTTATTAACGTCTTTGCGCTTAATAACCCTTTTATACTCTGGACGCAAGCCTCTGTGCGCATTGTCTAACTTTTCCTCTTTGGAACAAGGCCTATCTAATTTATTGTAGAGTCCCAAGAGACATATAAAATAATCTTCAATTCTCTCTTTGGCACCCTGTGTCGAGCCCTAATTTGATGACGTAGACGATAATCAAAATTATCGTCTCCAAATCGACTTCGGAAGGCAGATTTAAATTATGGCCAGTCGGACCAGATTGAACCTGAATCTTTCACGTTCCTATGCCACAGTAATGTCACGTCCGATAGCAGTAGCGGCAACACACTAATTATTTCCTCGTCTGTTATAGGGAAAAGATCGACATTCTTCGACTTTTGTCAGGATGTCTTCCGCACTAACTCCAGTGGAGCCATTGAACTTAAGGTTCCACTGCCGAACTATCTTCCCTACATCCCTGAAGCTGTTATTAGTTGTATGAGCTCTGGATCTTTGTGTGGGATTCGTTTCGTAAGTTGTTGGAATGCGTCTATCTCCCTGCTCTCAGATAGAGGAAGTTAATTCCTCTATCTGAGAGCAGGTAGCTGCCGGTAAGTGTCCACCCTCCGGTAGACGAGTCGAATTCCACTGTAGATCGAAAGACTCATTAACTGTGTGCGCATGCGGGTATAGGATGCTATTAAAATTACAGAACTGATAGTTGTTGGGTTGGAACCCAACTGAGTTTTGTGGAATGTCGATATGTCCTAACTGTGACGGATGAGGAGGAAGCGAGGAAAAATTCCGCGCTGGTACTGCACTTGAAGCTGCAAAAATGTGGGGGTTAATCGATTGCGATACCGTCGGTAATGGATAATAAAAAGATTGTGCAGGTGTGTGTGGTCAAGGGGGGCATGAACTGCGACAATGTCTCACGGTGCATAGTGACAGGTCCAGCGCTCGAAGGCTCAGTTGACTAAGGCTGACTCGCGCTAAACGTACTCGCCGACGTGGTAAGCGTGGGCGAAGAAGTTGTCCATGTAGCGTGTGTTGTCGCGCTACGAATCGTGTTTTCAAAAACCCTTGACATGTCGAGTGAATTTAAGTGGGTTGGGCTGTCATCGCGCATAATTTCCCGGTCGATCGGTGGGTCATTAAGCGAGTCTTCGTGTGACCACGGTACTGCCTGATCTCCGGCTCTTATGTGTAAATATCGTAGGATTCTATCTCTCAAGATAGCTGCAACTCCGGAGTCGCTTATAAAAAATTCGCGAGCTAATCTCCGCAGCTCCACCTCTGAGAAATTTAAATTATTCGATTTATTCAAAATTAAAACCTTAATATTTTTCAAATTTTAATAATGATTATTTTAGCCATGATTCAAACTAATCTAATAAATTAATAATAATTAATTAGGCCACTTAGAACAATCGTGTGCAAAAAGAAGTATTTTAAAGAAGGGAGAAATAATTGGGACTGTCGAGTTGCCTAGTGCTAGTCTTTGTAGACCGGAGATGTACGACGGGTGGCGAACGACATTTTAATATGAGCGAGTGGTGAGAGAATTTACCCTGCTTGTTTGCGCGCGCAGCCAACTGGCTTTGAAATTGCAATATGGCCGATTCTGCGAGACGTGAGTCGTGTCGAAGCTGTGCCGTGAGTGTGAGAGAAAGGCGCTTATCTTGTTCTCCTCCCTACTCTTTCGCGGCCACGCGAAACCAAAATATCGGGCTCTGCGGTACGAACGACGGATGGATCCGACACCGTGAGTTGGAGAGAGATGATGCTGTTCCTCTCTTCCCCACGCAGTTACCACTCTAAAGCAGTTTGCTGTGCGCTAGCTCTCACGCATGGAAAGACTGCTAAACTTCTTCTTCGGCGTTTAATGAAAGGGTTAAGCAAGTGGCAAATAAAACCTTGCTTAATTTTTTCCTTCATCCTTCCATGAATTTAATTAAGTAAAAAGAAATGCTTAGTTTGTTAATAATCCGGTTTTCATAATTATGGGATTATTCGCACGGCTTGACACTTATCCGGCACTTCCGTGAATTTCTACCCACGATTCGCAACGCGTGATTTAAACACTCGCGAAACGCGACGCGTGATTTTACTTACCCGCACAATTATTAAAATGTGCCTACGTTGATAGGTAGGACTTTTTTATTTGTGCCTATGTTGATCAGCAGGACTTTAAAGTTTTTAGTGCTGTGCACTTCAAATCCTTGACAGGTATCCTGCGCGGATAAGCGAGCGCAATATTTTGTGGGGAAAAAACACAAAATACACTCATGCACAAAAATAAACCAG
Organism: Euceroptres primus; assembly: GCA_037177015.1. Lineage (NCBI taxonomy): Eukaryota > Metazoa > Arthropoda > Insecta > Hymenoptera > Figitidae > Euceroptres > Euceroptres primus. Next base: position 6,984 of record JBAGKK010495469.1, read on the forward strand.
TGATGCGCTACTACAGAGCGACTTATCCCGGTGATCCATGTCCCTTATATGCCGTTGGGCGCCATTTACAATGGTCCGATCTGAAACAAAAGAAAAGAGAAAATATCTTTGCGAGACCCGAGGATTCGGGAGACCCTCGGTGATCGGCTCGTTATATTATGGCTGCTTCGATGTGATGTGAGCGCCTAGCGTTGTCATGTGCTCAGGCAGACGCCATATTTATAAAATTTTCTGTGAAGAGAATTACGAAACCAGGCTGGGTCGGGAATTCGGGGAATAGGATCTTTATGTAGGTTAAGCAAAACTAAGACGTTTAAACTAATAATATTAAACATTTAATTTGCCAGAAACTCGATATAAAACAAAACCAAGAGGTTAATAAATCAAGGGGAGAGGCTAACCTCCCAAAGAGCCTGAGAGTTCTACTTTAGTACGTTAACAAGAAAACGCAAAGAAATAGAAAAGCTAAAAGCTGACTCGAAGCTTGATGAAAAAAGACAAACCTACTACCAACTCGCAGAATAGGTTATCTAAATCACGGCTGTCTGCCATTTCTTTCTTTAATATAGCGTAACTTTAAAAAAAAAACCACTCTTCCCCGGAACTTCGCTAACCAAATGGAGAGCGAGGCGCCCTCGCTCAACAGCTTTATTACCTCTTTACTGTATCTCGCGCAGGCGCAGAAAGCCCGGACCAATAGGCATTGAGTATTAGACACCTGATGACTGAGGCCAATGGGCTTGCAGCGTCCACGCGAAAGCAACCTACCTAACCAATCTAACGACGGGTGAGTTTAAATTTTTGACCTGAAAGGCAACTGATCTTGGAATTACAGTAAAGACAATGCCTTGTAGTACAAATATCGGAGACTGGGGACCTAAAAAAAAGAAATATGACCCCTAGTTCTATTTTTGGAATGCTGAGATTCCGGTCTCCGATAGGCTGTTCAAATCTCCTCAAGCCGCCTTTAGTCCATGGTGTATTAGTCAGCCGCTAGGTGGCACGGCCGTAATCCTTTGATATACTGCCCCCCCCCTGGAAGGTCGGTCAGGTAGATGTCTCAATGGTCAGCGAGGAAACATGTAAACAAAACAAGAAAACGGCAGCGCCAAAATACAAAAATACAAGAATTGATCATAACCTCTCAGACCCCTTTAGCCCTATTCCTAAATGCTCCATTCGGTCAGTATTATCGGTCAAGGAATCAGTCCAGACGATGTCTAGATTGCAACGTTACATTTTAGACTAGTGAAATAGAGCCTAATTTCTATGGCTAATCTATGGATCTATATCTTTCTCATTCTATCCTTCTTCCGCAATAAACTTTTTTACTCAGGTGACATTTAAAGGGTCTATACTACCTACAGATATAATTTACATTAATACAAGCATGGTTCATAAATGACTATATTGAGCACCCTTTTTAGAACTATTTAATAAAAGTACGACCAGGTAGAGAGCCTTTAAATTTATAAATAAAAATTTTTTAATTTAGAAATTAGCGTTTTGAAAGTTTAAAATTTATATTTAGCAGATTGTGACGATTCCAGGTATGTATTTGCCATGAAAAGTTTAAAATAAATAAAATAAATAATTAATAAAATAATAATAATAAATAAATAATATATATGTAATAAATAAAATGAAATAATGAAATAATAAAAATGAAATGAATGAAATAATAAAAACTAAAATAATAAATAAAATAAAAATTGTAAAAAGTTTAAAATATAACGGTGATATGAATAAATAAACAATTTTAAGCACTGTAAAAAGGAATTAGTGTCCTTCGGTTGTATGATGGTCAGAGCCGACCGGCGCGGCAGGACCCAATGCCGATTTTATCTGCATAAGTCAAGACTTTCGTGGCCTCCTGGCGACCATAACATACCACATTTAGATCACTTTTAGACTAAGTCTTGTAGCTGCTGTATATACCTATATATACGTGGTATAAATCTGGTATATGTTTTCACACGGGGTAGCTTGAAAACGGCAAATTTGGATAAACCTTTGCTACTATTACTAACCTTAGGCCTTTGAAGGTATTTACGAGTGAATTCGTGTGGAACGTGAAACATATGGAACATTGGCAATTGGAGAGGGAAATTGCTCGCTTATTTGAGGGGGCATGGATATTAATCACCACGGAAAATTCCTGCTACATAGTTACGAGAGATTTCTTTTGGTAACTGAATCTAATTTTCGGGAACATCAGTGAATTTTTGAATTTATTTCAAAACCGATTTTTCTTCAATTGGGTTTAAATGGCCTAACTAGTCCGGACGCTAAGGTAAAAAATACGTAAATTCTGTATTTTGTGATGACAGAAAGGCACTTTGCACAGGGGTTCTAGAGCCTCTTTGGAGTTGATTTAGAAGTGTAGGCAACTTGTGCCCCGATGTGGGAGCCTCATTTAGGGTGTCCCTGGAGAACTCTGCTTCCTTCCAAGGGTAGATAGACCATAACAAAATAAACAAAAAAGTCCAATAAAATTTTTGGGTCTGATGCGTATTTTGGATATGACAGAGGTTACAAGTTGTAGGTACGTGTGCCCCCATTTGCGAGTGTGTGCGTGCGCCTCGTCTCGGATCACAGACCAGGCAGCTCCCCAACCCAAGTGTAGAATAAAGTGAAGGTATCAGCGCTCGAGTTTGACCAAGGACTAAACTAAAAGCTAAATTTGACAATGAAAATTAATTATTTTGGAGATAGTTCTTAAAAATTTATAAAAACGACAAATGTTAATAAATATATAGAGAAGCTGAAATAAATAAATAATTAAAATTAAAAAATGTAAGAAGAAAAAACACTATCTTTTGACAGATTTTTTATTAACAATAGAAATTGTTAATCACAATAGGCACATTGGAATTTTGTGTACCTTTTGACAGAATTGTGAATTGTTCTTAAAAATAGAAACTGTTATTAACGATACGCAAAGTGCATTTTATTTATCTCTTGACAGAAATGTTAATTGTTATTAAAAATAGAAATTGTTAATAAAAATTGGAACACTATGATTTTTTTATATTTTCACAGAATTGATAATTGTTACTAAAAATAAAAACTGTTATTAACAATAGGCAAACTTTACTTTCATTTAACTTTTGAAAGAATTCTTAATTGTCATTAAAAATAGAAATTGTTATTAAAAATAGGCACACTGGATTTTGTTTATCTTTTGAGGGAATTTTTAATTGTTATTAAAAATATAAACTGTCATTAACAATAGGCAAACTTCAACTTATTTATCTTTTAAAAGAATTCTTAATTGTTATTAAAAACAGAAATTGTTAATAATACACATACTGCAATTTGTTTATAAACGACAGGATTTATTAAGAGTGCTCTGTAGACACTTGGGAACACGCAAAAATAATAATAAAGTATAAATTGTTATCAACAAAAAGTAAACTTTTATTTGTTGATAAGCTTTTTGAATAACTGAAATTATAAAGAAATTGATGTGGCTAGAAAGCGACAGGATATTTGTCGGTGCACTTTAGACACTGTTGAAGGCGCAAAAAATGAAGAAAGTCTAAATTGTTATTAAAAATTTTAAAAATTTTTTGTTGATAAAATTTTTTAATAACTGAAATTATAAACAGACTGCCCGGGGTAGAAAACGTCTGGATTTTTTGAAGGTGCTATCTGGACATTCGGGAAGGCGCGAAAAAATTGATAAAGCCTAAACTGTTATAAAGATAATTAAACTTGTATTTGTTGTTATACTTTTAGAATAATTGAAATTATAAACAGATTGACTGGGATAAAAACTGCCAGGGCTGCTTGAGTGTGTTTAGTAGACTTTCAAGAACATGTAATAAAATATTTCGGACATAATTGTTGTTAACAATGGTAGAAATTACTTCGGTTGGTAAACTTTTTGAACAACTGAAATCATAAAGAGATTAATGGGGGTAGAAAACGCCAGGATTTTTGGAGGGTGTTTTCTAGATATTTGGGAAGTATTAAAAGAATTAATAAAGTCTAAATTGTTATTAACAATAAGTAAACTTTTATTTTTTGATGAACGTTTTGAATAACTCAATTATAAACAGATCAATCGAGAGAGAAAACGTTAGGATTTTTTTACGGTGCTTTCTAAACGTTCAAAAATTTAATGCGCAAAGTCAACAACTCAATGAACATGCTAAATATTGCGAAATACAAATGACGCATCTGAATAAATAAAACATGATTGAACTACAATAAAATTTAATAAAAAATATAATATCAATATATACATTCTGAAAATAATTTGACCCCATCAGAAATCCAAACTCAAAAACAATCCTTGTATCCGTCATTATAATTGATACGTCAGACAGTCCAATTATTATTATAAATGCGACCTCAAAATGCCTAATCGCGAAAACTGGGCTCAAAATATTTTGTAGAAGGTCACAATGTGCACTCACCAGGGTGAAAATTTATTAAAAATTCTCTAAAAACAATCCTTAGCTGATTAGTTCAACACTTTTCCACTTGTTCTAATGGTAAATACAACAGAAAATTCTCTCCTACTAAAGTGCATAATAGCTTTATTCAGAAAGAATCCACGAGTAAACCAGGCATCCCCAGGGCAACCTGCAACCCCTAGAAAATCACCCTTAATAGATAAAGAAACCATATTGCACTTTGATGGTCACTATAAATCTCACCAGCTTTCTAAGGATAAAAAGCAAATAACAAGATTCTTCACTAAGATGTCACGAGTCACCCTGAATACCTCAAAATAGTTTTCCATCCTCAAAAATTACCCCTAAATGATTAGTTTTAAAATTTTCTAATTTTATTAATCGCAAGAAACCTAGAAAATAAAAAGGCCCCAAATAAATTATAATGATAACGCTGATTATTGATATGGTTTCCAGATGCCGAGACCACCCTATTATCAACAAGTTTTCAAATTTGACCTAAGGGTGATTTCTAATAGAACTTCTGGATGAATGTCAGGATTTTGTGACTGACTATTGATGTCACTTCCGGAAACATTCCTGAGACTACCCTATTATCCACAAGTTTTCAAATTTTACCTAGAGGTGGTTTCTAATAGATTCAGCGATGTTCAACGCTCGCGATATAATAAGAGGGAGCTGATTTGGAAAATTCCGAATCGATTTTGTATTCGAAATCTGGCGGAAACAGGATGAATAGCCTGAGGTTTATCATTGGAAAAGTTGTCACTTAAAACTTGTTCCAAAAAATTTGCTAGGGCAAAGAGAACTTGTCGGTGATAGGGTGGCCACAGGAGTGTTTCTGTAAGTGATTTCAATGGTCAGAATTGCAAAGGAATATTTTTTGTCACTTTCGGAAACATTTCTGAGACCACTTTATCATCCACAAGTTTTCAAATTTTACCGAGATAAGGTATCTAATATAACTTTCAGATAAATGTCAGAGTTGGTTATTTTTCTAATACCTACGCCCCCAAAAAATTGTCAGTTGTATTTGTGACAATTGATGTCACTTCTGGAAATATTCCTGAGACCACCCTCTGATCCACAAGTTTTCAAATTTGCCCTAGGGGTGGTTTCAGGTAGAATTTGGAGATTTGCTCCAAAGTTAGTAACTTTTCTAATACCAAAGCCCCTAAAAAATTATTAATTTAATTTCGAACAACTGAGATCACTTCCGGCAACGTTCCTGAGACCACCCTAATATACTAAAGTTTTCAAAATAGACCTAGAAGTGTTTTCTAATAGAACTTTTAGATAAAATGCATTGTGACTATTAATATCACTTCCGAAAATATTTTGGGGCGTTGGTATTAGAAAAATCACAATCTCTGACATTTATCAGAGATATTAATAGATATAAATAGTCACAAATGCAATTTGAAAGTTTTGGGGGCGTTGGTGTTTGAAAAAGCGCCAAGTTTGGAGCTCAACGACAAATTCTGTCAGAAACTACACCTAGGTCAAATTTGAAAACTTGTGGATAATAGGGTGGTATCAGGAAGGTATCCGGAAGTGAAGTTAGTCGTAAGAATTGCAATTAAACATTTTTTGTGGACTTTTGTGTTAGAAAATTCACCAACTTTGGAGCATATCTACGAATTCGACACAAAACCACCCCTATGGCGAATTTCAAAACTTGTCGATAATAGGGTGGTCTCAGGAATATTGCCGGAAGTAATATTAATAGTCACAAATGCAACTGAACATTTTGTGGGGGCGTAGGTATTAGGAAAATAACTTACTCTGAAATTTATCCAGAAGTTCTGATAGAAACCACTTCTAGGTAAAATTTGGAAACTTTTGGGTAATAGGGTGGTCTCAGGAATATTGCCGAAAGTGATATTAATAGTCACAAATGCAACTGAAAATTTTTTGAGGACGTCGGTATTATAAAAATAACCAACTCTGACATTTATCCAGAAGTTCTGATAGAAACCACCCCTAGGTAAAATTTGAAAACTTGTGGAAAATAGGGTGGTCTCAGCAAGATATCTGGAAACCATATCAATAGTCAGTGTTATCATTATAAATTATTTAGGGCCTTTAGCATTTTTTAGGTTTTTTGCGATTACTAAAATTTGATTATAGTAAAACTAATCATATAGGGGTGATTTTTTGAGATGGGAAACTATTTTGAGGTATTCAGGGTGACTGATGACATCTTGGTGAAGAATCTTGTTATTTGTTCGGATCCTTAGAAAGATGGTGGAATTTTTGGTACCCGTCAAAGTGCAATATAGTTACTTTATCTATTAAGGGTGGTTTTCTAGGGGGTGCAGGTTATTTTGGGGGTGCCTGCTTTACTTGTAGAATCTTCCCGAATAAAGCTATTATGCACTTTAATAGGGGAGAATTTTTTGCTGTGTTTGCCATTAATATAAGTGGAACAGTGTTGAACTAATCAGCTAAGGATAGTTTTTAGAGAATATTTAATAAATCTTCACTCTTTCAAGTGCACATAATGATCTTCTGCAAAATATTTTGAGCCGAGTTTTCGTGATAGGATATTTTGAGGTCGCATTTATAATAATAATTGGATTGTCTGACATATCAATTATATTGACGGATATAAGGGTTATTTTTTAGTTTTGGACTTTTGATGGGGTCAAATTATTTTCAGAATGTATATCTTGATATTATATTTTTTATTAAATTTTATTTTAGTTCAATCAAGTTTTAGTTATTCATATGCGTCATTTGTATTTTGTAATGTTTAGCGTGTTCATTGAGTTGTTGTCTTTATGCAGTAAATTTTGGAATGTCTAGAAAGCACCCTAAAAAAATCCTGGCGTTTCCTACCCCCATCGATCTGTTTATAATTTCATTTATTCAAAAGGTTTATCAACAAATAAATTTTACTTGCTGTTAATAACAGTTTCGACTCCATAATTGTTTTTGCAAATTCCTGAATGTGTAGAGAGCACCCTCCAAAAAACCTGACGTTTTCTACCCCATTAATCTCTTTATGATTTCAGTTGTTCAAAAATTTTAACAACAAAAATAATTTTTTTCAATTGTTAATAACAATTAAGTCTGTATTATTTTTTTACATGTTCCCAGAAGTCTACTTTACACACTCAAGTAGTCCTGGCGGCTTTTATCCCCATCAATCTGTTTATAATTTCAGTTATTCCAAAAATGTAACAACAAATACAAGTTTACTTATTGTGTATATCAATTTAGACTTTATCAATTTTTTCGCGTCTTCCCGAATGTCCAGAGAGCACCCTAAAAAAATCCAGATGTTTTTTACCCCGGGCAGTCTGTTTATAATTTCAGTTATTCAAAAATTTTATCAACAAAAAAAAGTTTTCTTATTTTCAATAACAATTTAGACATTATTAATTTTTTTGCGACTTCCTAAATATCTAAAGTGCACCTTCAAAAATCCTAGAGCTTTCTACCCTTATCAATCTCTATAATTTTAGTTATTCAAAAAGTTTATCAATAAATAAATGTTTACTTATTGTTGATAACAATTTATACTTTATTTTTGTTTGCGTGTTCCCGAATGTCTACAGAGCAACCTCAATAAATCCTGTCGTTTATAAACAAATTGCAGTATGCGTATTGTTAATAACAATTTATATTTTTTATAACAATTAAGAATTCTTTAAAAAAAAATAAATTGCAGTTTGCCTATTGTTAATAAAAATTTATATTTTTAATGACAATTAACAATTCTCTCAAAGGATAAACAAATTCCAGTGATCCTATTTTTAATAACAATTTCTATTTTTAATGACAATTAGTGATGCCGTTCGATACGAGATTTTCTCGATATCGTATCGGAAAATCATCATTTTTCTCGTATCGATATCGGTTTCTGAGACTCCAGTCTCGGTTTGGTATCGTATCGGTTTTGTATCGGAAACCGAG
>JBAGKK010495480.1:0-15328 GCA_037177015.1 Euceroptres primus
AGAAGAGATGGCCACGCGTCTCTACCACCACTCCCGCTCTCCGCGAGAAATAGAGATGGAAGCAGAACATGTGTTCAAGAAGGGAATTCTCCCTAGCTGGGCATGTCGGTTTTAGAGAATTTTGAATTTCAATATTCGAGAAACGATGATTCAGTCAGTATTAGCTTGAGGAAACCACGAGTTAAGAGTAACAGTAGGTTAAATTCCAAGAAAGCCTATTACAAGAGAAAATTTAAAAGTAGGGATTTATTTAAAGTTTTTGATACTAACATTTGGAAGAGAAAGAAGAATGTTAGTCATAAAAGTCAGAATTTATACAAAATGAAGGAATACCAGAATAAGAAAAACTAGTATAACTTTAAATATAACGCAATAATGTTAAATAACTTACTTGACAGAACATAAAACAGATGTTCAGGGTCACGAACCAATTAAACTGCGGTATTATAAGCTTAGCCGAAAAATAAAGGAAATTATTTGCAATAAAGTAGATAGGATTTTGAAGGAGGGAATAATAGAATCTTCTAACTCCAACTGGTTAAAGCCAATAGTCATGATTAAAAAACCAAACGGGAAATATAGGTTCTCTTTAGATTTTCGCAAGGTCAATAATATAACCGAAAAAGACTTATATCCAATTCCGCTGATGAGCGAGATTTTAGATACTCTTAGATCGGCTAAGTACATTCCAAAAATTGATTTGCATTCGGCAAATAATCAGATCCCACTAGAAGTAGGCTCTTGGCCAATTAAATCGTAATAGTGCGGAAAAGTTGCTACTAGTTAATACAAGCACAACGGAAAAAAAAAATTTTGAAATCGGACAATATCTTCCGTTCACGTATCGCGTTCAAATTTTCGAATTTGAACAAAAATTAAACAGATATACGAAAAATTGTAGAAGGTGTAAATTTTGTCTCATCAAGCTCATTTTTTGTAAATAACATGGCCTTGAGGTATAGAATAGGGAAAAATGCCACATATCCCTACTCTACCCCCTTCCAACCCCCTCGAAGGGGTGAAAATGAACAATTTTTGTTAAAAATAGCTCGTATTGCAGGAGGTGCAAATGTTGACCCATCGACCTGATCTTTTGTACATAAGACAACCTTAAGGCTCAAAGTCGAAAAAAATACCCCCCCTCCTTGTTCCCCGGAGGGGCCAAAATTGTGCAGCTCTTGGCCCGTCCTTCCTATGACGACTCAGAACTCACCATGAGAAGGTGGCTGCACCGCAAGTTCCACCCACACCCTGCCCAACCAACCAACCAATAGTTGGCGTGGAAAATTATGCAGATTTAGGTACTGCGAATTCTGATTTAGTTTCAAATTTTGGCATGGTAGTACGAGAGGTGAGGGTGGCTCTTATGGAACCATCACGTCTTTCGAGCCCATAAACTGTTAAGGAGGCCTGTGTTACTAGCTTGACACTGCGCTCTACGGCTTGAGAATGACAGGGTATGTCTGCCAGATTCAAAGGAAGAGTTGGGTTTCCCCCCTGGTATATCAGGTCTGCAATGTCAGCTGAAGAAAGGGTTGCCAAAAGAGGTGGACAGGTAATTTTGGTTGCAAACCAATCAAAATAATTATTGGCATCAAAATTTATGACCGGAACTGAAAAATTTCTGACAGATTTGCCATTTGTGGTACTTTTTTTGGATTTCAGTACTCGCCGAAGTCCCAGCTCTTGAACATGCTGCCTATCATCCACTACCATCGAAAGAAGAAGGTTTTCTGGATGGGCAAAGAAGGCATTTGTTTGAATTACCTTCTTCACCACTTCTTGGACTTTTGCAGGTAAGCTTCTGCATTTCTTAATGCATTCAAAAATATGTTTAGGTCCCTCAACTATTGAAGATCTTGTCTTAATTTCGAACCACAGGGGTACGTATACTGTCATAATGTATGTAACAATGTTGATGAGATTTTCAGGAGGGTTTTCAAATGAAATATACAGTGTATATTTCATTTGAAAACCCACCTGAAAATCCCATCAACATTGTTACATACATTATGACAGTATACGTACCCCTGTGGGGTACATATACAGTATATATACTTCTTTGCCCATCCAGAAAACCTTCTTCTTTCGATTGTAGTGGATGATAGGCAACATGTTCGTGAGCTGGGACTTCGGCGAGTACTGAAATCCAAAGAAACTACCACAAATGGCAAATCTGTCAGAAATTTTTTAGTTCCGGCCATAAATTTTGATTCCAATGATTATTTTGATATCATAAATTGGTCTGCAACCAAAATTACCTGTCCACCTCTTTTGGTAACCCTTTCTTCAAAGGGTTGACAAAGCAAATTTGATTTTCCAGGGGAGAAAGCCAACTCTTCCTTTGAATCTGGCAGACATACCCTGTCATACTCAAGTCGTAGAGCGCAGTGTCAAGCTATTAACACAGGCCTCCTGAACAGTTTATGGGCACGACAGACGTGATGGTTTCGTAAGAACCACCCTTGCCTCTCGTGCTACCATGCCAAAATTTGAAACTAAATCAGAATTCAACATTTCCATCTCCTGCAATACGAGCTATTTTTAACGAAAATTGTTCATTTTCGCCCCTTCGAGGGGGTTGGAAGGGGGTAGAGGAGGGGTGTGTGGCATTTTTCCCCAATTCTATACCTCAAGACCATGTTATGTACAAAAAATAAGCTTGATGAAACAAAATTTATACCTTCTACAATTTTTCGTATATCTGTTCAATTTTTGTTCAAATTCGAAAATTTTGAACGCGATGCGCAAACGGAAGATATTGTCCGATTTCATAATTTTTTTTCCGTTGTGCTTGTATTAAAGAGTAGCAACTTTTTCGCACTATTACGATTCCATATAGAAACTGGTTTGTTTTTCGCTCCGGTCTATTACTCAACACTATTTTTGGCCAGAGATGTACTGAGATGTTATCAGGCTAACGGTAAAACGATAGAATCAGAATTGCACAACAACGTAATTTCTCGATGTAGAACCCATAGAATATTACTAACGAATTACGGAAAAGAATTTGTTAATAAACTATGCGAGAATTAGGAAATAAATTTGGCATTAGGCACGCGAATTCACCAAAATACCATCCTCAGGCATATTCAACGGAGAGGTGTAACGGTTCAGTTAAGACATCGATTAGGGCTTACATTGAAAATAACCATGCGACTTGGGACGAAAATATTTAAAATTTGCAGTTTTCGCTAAATACCTGTAAACACTCGTCGACCCAATTCACACCAGCGTTTTTGAACTTAGGTCCTGAGCTGGAACCGCTTCAGTCTTTTCGTAAAAATCTGGAAAACACGGAGTACATAGAATTCCAAAGTGTAGATAGATGGATCGATAGACTGTGGAGGCTACAAATTATTAAAGAAGAAGTTCAAAAGAACTTAGACTAGGCTAACAAAAAGAAAGCATATCACTATAATTTGCGTCACAGACCGGTAAAATGCCAGATAGGCGACAAAGTACTAAAAGCAAATAAATCATTGCCTAGTGAAGCTGATAAAAAAGCGAAAAAATTATTTCATTTGTTCGATGATCCTTATATCGTGAAACGGAAAGAGCGGTAAAAGTCTCGGAGAATGGAATTTGGGAGATTTAAAAAAATACGTCGGTAAAGAGAACTAAAAATGTAAAATCGAAACATGCAAATTATGACAATACAATTACACTTGCGTTTAGAGAAAAGTTAGAACAGGAAATAAAATTTTACAGATCAAGAAGAAGATGCCACTTTGCCAAAAGGCAATCCAGGGACAAGATGCCCAACTACACTGGGTAAATTGTCAGGCCCAGAACTGGCTGGAGTCTTACTTAAGGGAAGAGCTGTAATTTTCAACCGCTGCGGCAACTTAATTATTAAAATAATAGACGAAGCAACTTAACCCGGAAGAGGAAAGAGAAGAAATAGTATCCCAAGAGTCAAACGAAACCCGCGGAGGGGGAGAAGAAAGGGTGTACAAAGAAAGCAGACTTGATAAGACAACTGGAGGATTGAACCTGGAGGAGTCAACCGAAACTAATCGAGAACACCAGCGTGAAAGTCAGAGAGTGAAAGATGGATAGCGGAAATCCTAAAAGAATAAGAGGATAGAAAAGAAGAAATATAAGAAGACGAAACAAGAGTGGAAGAGGATGATGATGCCTTTTCTGTAGCAGGTTCGATGTACAATTTGAAGTTTTTTGATTACCAGGGAAGATTTAAAAAAGAGAAAAAAGGGAGAGGGGGGAGTAGGACATTAAATACCAAGTATTTTTTGAAGCTTTTAATAGATTTTTTAGCGCGAAAGGCCTAATTATCCCATTATTTATCCTGTTAGGAATTTACAAAATTATTTTTACTGGTCTCATCATCTTAGCGGCTGAAAGTGCAGATTCTGCGGCAAAGTGATTCCAAAAAAGATTTACATTTTCCACGACACTTATTGTAACAAACGACTGCTTAGATATATTGAATATCATACAGCTCCAGATAGTTCTAAATTTAACTTTAAACTAGGCAATTGGATAGAAAAAACCAAAAATTTCAGGTAAAATTAAAGATAGAGTTATCCAGAGAATTTGATTGTAATCTTCGAAGCGAAAAAGAAGTGGAGTCACTAGAAATAAGCGACAATCATTAATATCTGGATGTCGAGATGGATAAATTTTTGGATTTCAATATAGAATTAGGAAAATTAAAGAATCTTGTAACCTGGAAACCCAAACCCGTTCAGGGGAAAGGGGGTGTAACGGAGTTACAACATTAAGGCCCTATCTAATATTAATCGGTCCTGCGAAAGCCGAGGAGTCACGAGGAGTGCCGGAACTGCCCGATATTATTGACTTCACCCTTTCTCTCAGCGTTCCAAATCATTAGTCCTTTTCTTAATATAGCTCCTCGGTACAATTATAAAAAATATACGTTCTTTTATGGAAAAATGACGAAAAAGTCAATGTAAAAAGTTTCCATCCTTACCATCTGATATGGAAGTAATAGAAAAAAAAATGATATGAGCAATAAGTGAACACCAATTTTATTCGAAGAGAAGAACTTAAAATTATTCCAACAACTTACTTTATTCATTTTATGTCTTAATAATCAATACAACTCATTTGGATATAATATTATCATTTATTTTTTAATCTATTGTATACAATTATTATCGTTTCTGTTTGAGAATAAATTTGAAGAAAATGATAGTCATGCAATAGATCAAGGAAGAAACATTGCGACAAAAAACTTGAAATAGAACACAACATGCATGTCTCATTCTAATATCTCTAATATTCTCAGAGGTTACATAGTTTGGACATCTTTTCTAATCTTTATTATTTCATCATTAATTTAGTCTGGTATTTATTTATTATTTTGTGATAACACTTTTTGGAGTTCGACATTGTGAACATATTTTTATCTGATATGTAATATATTTTATATTAATTTTAGGATAGATTGTAAAAGTCTTAATTAAGAAATAATGTTTTAAAAATGGAATTAAATAGCAATTTTTTACAGAAACGCTTTCGAAATTGGGAAACTATTATTTCCTGGGACTCTTAATGTTTGATATTGGATATAATTTGAAAATATAAGTTGAATTTTTTAACTGATATTAGATGAACTGAAGGAGAGAAGAATTAATGTTTACTATTTCTAGGAGTATACAAAATGAAAAAGGTTATTATCAATAATATTTCACAGCGTTGGGAGTTTAAATTTTGATAATATTAGTGTAAAGTTAAAAATATATTTTCTGAAAAATGCTTTACTTAATTCACACATTATTCTCTTACGTCTTCCCTTCTCGAATTTTTAACAATATTTGGAGAGTCCCAGTGGCTCAGGTGATAGAGTGTCAGGCTTCCGAGGAGAAGGACTGGGGTTCGATCCCTGTACCGGTACCAATGGAAATTTTTCTATGTACTACTCTAACCGGGTCTCCATGTCCCCTCAAAAGAGGTCAGTATACTCCCAGGTCAGGGGTTCCATGTCAAGGGGAATATTGCTTGGGAGTCACTGGTCGACTTTGAGAGGCTCGGAAAGAGTTAGCGACTTCCGTGCGAAGAGGCTCCATGTAGAGAGGACTATCGCTCGCTGGTCGCTTGTCATTTTCGAGTAATGTACACACACACACACACTTAGACTATCATTACACACCGGAACAATGCGCTAAATCTGGTCACCTAACTCGATGATCTCAAAGGATCGCTCAAGATAACCTACCCTACACAGAATTCGATTTTCGGGGGCTGCTTCCAGCATAGTGTCGGTATGGCTCGCAAAAAGCGGCGCGCAGTGGGAACAAACGTAATTTTTTTTTTCGAAATCGTATAAATTTTGATAAAAATAACCTAGAGGGATCAATTTTTTTTAAATCGTAGATTTAAAAAAATATAAACAGAATATAGGAAATTACGAAGAAGGTGCAAAAAATTATTTGTGGCCTTCAAAATCTAGGTTAAAGTTGACATTTTTTGACCAAATTTTAGATTATCGATTACCACGAGGGCTCAGATGAGACACTTTACGTGATGAACATTTTTTCATAGATTTTTTTCTGCTAATTCCAAATCTGACCTGTAACTTGAGATAGGACTTTCTGGTTCTGAGAAAAAGGCGATTAAATGTCCTACTCGATTTTTCAGAGGACTGAACTATTTCCACCGATTCATATTTTATGATTTATGGTATTTTAAGATTTTTAGGGTGGCTTATTTCAAATTCGAGGTCAAAATGTCAAAATTCAAAATGGCGGATTCAATATGGTGAATGAAAACTTTAAAATTGATACCAATATGGCTAAAAATTATTCCAACAACTTACAGATCGTATTTACAGATCGTCATCACTATTAGAACTAATTGCATCACAGTCAGAACTAGTCGCATCACCGTCATTACTGATCTCATTGCTTTCAGAGCTTGCAGTGTGTTCTCTTTTAGCTTCTTCAGTAAACTTGCTGCAAAAAAGTTTCATTTAACATATTTACGAAATCAACAGTAGATACTTCTCAACAAAATAAACAGCAGTGACTTCTATGAATTTGCTTACTCGTCTGCTATAAATTTTTTCACAGTCAATGCAGTCTTTAGTTTCTTGCATTTTTACCAAAATCATAGAAATTTTTGGGTCTGTGAGATATACAGCACGATGGAAAACATGAGTGAGTGAGTTTAAAACCAAATTTTTTCGGTACAGCTTATGCTAGGATTCGTTCGCATCCTCCGAATAATAAGCCATTGGCAAAGGAAATTCTCTGGATATTTGGCATCTATGTTTTAATAATAATTTATGTAATGAGGAATTCATTCTTGCCCAAGGGAATAATTCGTAATGCAGACAATATGTTCCTCAACAGAACTTTTCAAGTTCATCTAATTATTTGAAAAGTAATTTGCTTTTATTTTATGTTATGCCGAGATTTTAAGACTAAGAATGCAATAATAAAAATTTTGTACCCAATTTCAATTGCCTTTTACAGTTGAATGCCGATAATACTTCAGAAATATTGCGAACCAAACGCTTATCCGTTTCTAATGCCTTCGCATAAAGCTCTAGTTTTTCGAAACACCTTCTTGCATCAACCCGAACCCCTAAACTTTCGTATATTCTCGCTTGGACATGCATTTTTCACTCATTGAATTGTTCTAGAAAACGGACAAAGTAGATTAATTTCAAGACAAAAACAGCGAGCAATTTCACGCTTGAGTGAAAACAATAATTGCATCCATAAGGGTCGCGTAGTTCGTGTGAGATAGTGTAAAAGTTTAAGAAAGATATACCTTTTAAAGATTTTCTCACTACCTAACATTCGATGGTTTTTCTATATGAAATGTGGAGCAAATGTTCGAAAGTTTGAATCTCATCATGGAGTAAACCCAATCCATATTTGATGAGCTGTTCTCAGACACATCAGGCATCTACTTGTAGCCTTGTTACAGACAATGATATTAACACGCTTCCCATCAAACGTTGTCTGAGATACAACAAACTCAACTCTCACTTTTTTATTTTTATCCATCTTCTTAATTTCTGCGTTTAAGCGATTAAATTCGCGGTATGTCGCACAATCATCCTCTTTTTCAAGTACTATTCTTAAAGGACGACAAAAACGGATACTTTGTGGAGTGGGATTGATCCAAATATAGTTATCCAAATAATTTCTTTATTTAATGACTACCATGCTGGTAACGAATAAAGATTGCTGAGCATTCAGATTTTCATTATCAGAATTTTTACACCTTTGGTGGTGGTTTGTGTGCCCTGATGAACTACCGAATCCTAACGTAACGATGAGCTTTAAATTACGTAAATTCTTTTGTTCTCACTTTGAAGCAACACTGTCACATAAAAGTTCTGCAGTTTTATTCAACATACTCTGCAGTGGAATTATGACCTCTATTTCTGACTTCTTATAATCTGCAGACTGACATTGACTCATAGCTTTTTTAATTTCCCGGTATGAAGGGTATATTGGATAATTCCTTTTTCGACTGTCTTTCACAAAGCCGAATAACTATTTTTATTGTAGTCATATTCTAAATAAAAAGCTGAAGCTGATTCTTTTGAGTTTTGCGTTTGATTTAAATTTTCACATGAAGCAGTAGGGCCCAATTCACTCAAATTTACTGCTTATTTAATAACTGAGCTATCATTCTCGGCATGCATAATAATTTCATGAGCTCTTCTATACTTGGTCGCTTTACTTACTTATTTTTGTTCTTACTTATTTTTGACTTTTTACATGGGTGACCTGATTTTTGCTTCAAACACTTAGTGTTGCTCATGTTGAAACGTTATTTTCGTTGAATTGTAATTATTTTTATTATCATGTATAGAACGTAACTAAAAAAAGTACAAGTAATCTAAAACGTTGCATTGTTTCAAGATTATTTTCTATCAAGAGTAACATATTCAGGCTGGAAAAAAGCTTACTTCAAATTATACCTGTGTGAAAAGGTATATGCAATTGAATCGCCTTATAATTAAAATAAAAATATATTGTTTTCTGTTCAATAACGTCTCATGAACCAAAAACTTTTTATTTGCTGTTAAAACAATTGATATTTTGGGTAAAATCTATTACTATGGCAACAGTTATAAAAGTAACTATTTCTCAATGATTCTCATTTTAATTTTTTTTAACGACTAAAGGCAATTTCAAGTCATGTCCGTATCGTTTTTACAGTTTTTATCCGCCATATTGGATACGTTATTTTGAATTTTGAAAGTTTCACCTAAGATTCGAAATCAGTGACCTAAGAAACTTTGCAATAGTAACTTTTAGCCACATCGGTGTTATTCTAATAGGTTTCATCCGCCAGCCATATTGGCGCCATTTTGAATGTTGACAGTTTGATCTCATATTCGAAATCAGTGACCTAAGAAACTTTTTAATAGCAAATTTTAACCTTATCGGTGTTGTTCTAACAGGTTTGATCAGCCATATTGGATCCGCCATTTTGATTTTGATAGTTTGTCCTCGGATTTGAAATAAGCGACCCTAAAAATCTTAAAATACCATGATAAAATATGAATTAAAATACGAATTTACAAAATACAAAATATGAATTTTGCTCAGAAAAGAAAGTCCTAGCTTAAGTTACAGGTCAGATTTGAAACGAGCAGAAAAAAGTCTGTGAAAAAAATGTTCATCACTTAAAGTGTCTCATCTGAGCCCACGTGGTAATCGATAATCTAAAATTTGGTCAAAAAATATCAACTTCAACATAGATTTCCTAGGTCAAAAATAATTTTTTGCACCTTCTCCGTAATTTTTCTATATTCTGTAGGTAATCATCTACAATTTTTAAAAAAATCAAATAAAATCCTATCAAAAGTTCTATGATTTTGAAACAAAAATTACGTTTATTTCCACTGCTATTCGGTCATTCTTGGGTAACGGAGGTTACGATCGTACACGAAAATAGCCCCGATTTAGACACATATCATCCAATTTTTTTTACTACTAGCATAAGATGTTACGCGTACGTTACAGTGTTAAATTGCCGATATCTCAAGAGCAATTAATTTTTTTTCCATGAAATTTATACATAATGTGCAGCTACATGTGTAAACATCTTATGCTAGTAGACAAAAAAATCGAATGATGTGTCTAAATTGAAGGCTATTTTCGTGTACGATCGTAACCTCCGTTACCCAGGAATAGTCGTACTATGCGGGGGGTATGCCTGACTAGGAGGCTGTCGGATGTCACAGTGGCACAGAGTCACTTTGCTTTGCAAAGAGGCGCGCATCGGTTACTGTGCACACGCCTGGCACCTGAGAGATATATTTCGAGAACGTTGGGAACAACCGAAATCACCGAGTTCTTACTCGGTGAGGGTGCACGGGTTTCAGTGTGTTCTGAAAGGAAACAACGGTAAACAACTTTAACTTTTGAACAATATTTTATTACACTTGCAATCTGAAATTGTGTAGTTATTCTTTGGCTTCAGAAATTCGGGAATTTTTTAAAGCTGAAAATAACTTAGAAAATTTATCTCACTCACAATATCAGAGAAGTGCAGAGAAGTTTTTGAAATTGATTGACCCACCTGTGTCGATTAATTCCCTATAATTATGTTTCGGCCAATTTTCCGAATGTTTGTATTTCAGAAATTAAATAAATGTCGAATTTTTAACTTGCAGGCTGCATCTTATCGCTAATTGAAAAGGATATTGTATAACGGTCATTATCAAAAAATGTCTTTGTATAATCCTCTAGGCCACGTAAAAAATTGCTTGAAAAACATAATTGTAAAAATATTACCGGTATACCGATATATCGCTAGGTTACATTTTTTTCTGTGTAGACGAATTGTACTAGACATTTTATGAATTGGAACTTTATCTCCCAAAAAAAGGGTAATATCTGTTTTCCAAACAGTTCACCCTGGCGGACCGAATGAACGGAAAGGGTCAACTACAACGTGCCCTTATAGTATCCACATAGTATCCCTTCCGTTAAAACAATGTCAATAACTTCTACTGAAGGTGACTTCAAGCGCATCCATAGTCGTTCAAGTAGTATGTTGCGCGCGAAGTATAAAAATAACATTCAAAATTTCCAATGTGTCAAATAAATGTAAATAACTATAATAAATAATTTAATTAATATAAAAAAGATGACAATGTTTGAGATTCGCAGGTAAATTGTAAAAATTTTGTCGGAGTCGTTGAATTTTAATTTTTTACCTTTTACAGCATGCAACTTTATCGACTGTGGTAACATACGAGATAATGAAATCCAAACCAAAGATATTGTCTTTGTTATATTGACAAAGATATTAGGTACTTTGGTCGAATACAAATTGATACTGCGTCTTAACGGTCGTAAACTCACTGACACTTACGTCGCAGCGTTAGTGTCTGAGGTTTCCACTGTATGGCGCTAGTACTCAGACAAAATTCTTAAAGTCACCGACGAATAACGCTTATTAACTGCTACTAAAACAAGATGCGCTTGAAGTCGCCTTCAGCCCATGTAAATTACAGGTATTATATTTTTTAAAGTTTTAACGCTACAAGAAAAAAAACTGTTGCAATTACTTCGTGACATTCTAGCGGCAAATTTAACGTAGAATCTGAATTGCAACAAGTTAAATCATCTTGCTGTTTTTTAAGTTTTTATGCATGATACAGAAGGGATACGTAGAATCCGAATTGCAACAAGTTAAATCATCTTGCCCTTTTTGAGTTTTTTATGCATGATACGGAAGGGATACTATGTGGATACTATAAGGGTACTCTGTAGCGTATCCTTTCCGTTCATTCGGTTCGCCAGGGAATTCACATGCCATACATTATTTTTCATAAATACACTCATTAATATTCCCAAAGACCCCCATATTCCCCCCAATATTCCCATTAATATTCCCATTCCCTTCTTTTGTGATTTATAAATCGAGCGAATTAAGTTAACGGTTTGTCGAATTGCACTCAGTAATTCATTTCGTCATTTCTCGCTTTGGCGAATTTCACTAGGCGTCCCGACAACTCGCATTCACGCTAGTGCAATTCAACTTGTTACTGGGAACTTTAGCCAATCCAAAAAATTTGAAGAAAAAAAAAATTAGTTAGTGAAATGGGTAAACTATATTGAAAGTTTTAATCTTGATTTAATGTAAGAAATATAAAAGTGAAAAAATTATCATATTGAAAAATAGTCGAAATTTCTTATTTTACTTGAATAAAATGATGCAAAGAATGTTTTTATAACACCCGCATGATTTTGACCCTTTTTTATGCCTATGGAACAGGTGCACAATCTCGTTTTTCTAGCAGTGTGAGTAGAAACCCTAGTGGAATTCGTGAATGGAAAAGTGACGGAGTACCGTCACTTTACCGTAACCTTTCCGTCATCTTTCCGTTATTTGGCAAAATGAATAAGAATAAGAACAGCAGAACGGCATTTAAATTGCTGCAATTATGATTCTGCGTTAAATTTGGAGTTAGTTCATTCAATAATTTTATTTTCAGCGATAAAAATTTTAAGAAACACAATTCCTATTAATCAAGGCGATTTCACGTGCACCTCTGAATAGCATTTTGCGTGCGAAGTTTAAAAATAGGATTAAAGATTAGAAAATGCAAATGTGTCAAATTAAATAATAAGATTAATGTAATAGAAAATGAATGAATAAAAATGAATAAAATGAATCAAAGTCTCGTGAAGAATGTAAAAAGTTGTTTTGAAAGTGTTTGAGGTTGTTGACTTTTAATTTTTTTATTTTTTACTTTTTACAGGATGCAAGTTTACCGACTGTGGAACTCATGAAAAAAATTTGTCATTAACCGTATTAATCTTATTACTACTTCACAAAAAAATTATAAAGTTATAAATAAAGTTATAAAGTTATAAAAAATAGTGAGAATTTAATGATATTATATTACCGATAATTTAATTTTAAATTAAATATTAAATGTAATATAAATATGGAAGTAAATATTATAACTTTTAATAATATGAAAATTATTAATAAATGATTATATAAAGTTAATTACATAATAATAAGAACAAAATAATGATTTCTGACAATTCTTCATGCAGATAATTTGGGAAAATAAAGAATGATAAATAGATGTCGACTTCAATAATATGTTCTTTAGATGTTCTTCAATAATATGGTCTAGATGTTCTTTAGAACATCTAGACCTACACAATTCACCTATTTGTGCAGATTATAATTCTTCGAAAAAAATATGCCTATACATATATTTTGCACTTAGCAAGAATACGGACCCGAAAATTTTAAAAATCTATAATTCTATTTCGGAGTTATAGTTGAAATAGGAGAAGAAGAAAATGTGTTTGATGTGACCTGTCAAAATGTGTCATTTCCGTAAATTTTGATAATTTATTACAAGTCAAATATATTACCAAAAAATTTAAAATGGTTTTCAGAACGCCGATTAATACCAGCCTTTTCCATGGTATTCAGTGAAATTATCCATAAAAATTTAGTCCTTCAGATTTTCGTCTTCAAAAACCTGAAAATTAGCAAAAAAAACACCACTTTTAATTCCGCGTATTCACATTTTGCATTTACATCTCACAATTTTACATTTACATTTTTAAAAAAAGTTTGCTTTTAAATCGCGTTCAAAATTTTGTCTCGCTGGCTTGATTTTGACAGACTTAACCAAAGTAGGAAGAGCAAATTGAAGGAAGCAGTCAATGTCTCGATTTCTTTCCTTTTTTGAATTCAAATTTCAACACAAATTTCACACCTTAAGAAAGTACAATGAATTACTATTTTCAATCATTTCAAGGCTATTTCAAATTATTTCAAAATTATTTTAAAATTATTTCAAAATAATTCCAAAATTATTTTGAAATTTATTGAAAATATTAATTCATTGCACTTCCTTAAGGGTGCACGTTAAGCCACTTAGAGAATGGACGCATGCCTCCGAAATTTTTCTCAGTCCAAATCCCCAATTTACCCGTCACTGAGGGCACCTATTTAATGTTGTTTGCTTTTAGACAAGACTCACAAAATATATGGGATCTGTTGAGATCCCTGAGTCGGTAAAATTATGTGAGATGTTCATTTCTTGTAACAGGACAACGATTTTGATGGAAAACAATTATTTCTGAAGTCCGAAATTCAGTGAAAGCAGAAAACAAATTTAGAAAGATAGATTTGATACAAAAGCTATTTTTTTACGAAAACTATTTTTTTCGCACAACACAGGCACTCTCGGAGGAATCGGCCTCTTCACCGCGCATTCTACACCTATGTTCTTTATTACGAGAACAAGACTTTTGTTATTAGTTTTGGAAAAGGGCGTAAATTTGTCTAAACGTGGAATGAAAATTCACTGACTCTCTTACATTAACAACAGTGATGTCACTTCCAAAGCATTACCAAATTATTACGATTCCTCGCGGTGACTTTCCGTACTACAACGGTTCAGTTCCCTAGCGGAACGCGAGAACTGAAAAGTGACGGACTACCGTCACTTTTCAGTCACCTTTCCGTTCTTTCACAAAAAATGAATAAGGACAGCAGAAAATACATTTCAATTGATGATTCTGCGTTAAATTTGGAGTTAGAAGACACCGGAATTAATGCAATAATTTTATTTTTAGCGATAAAAATTTAAAAAATCATAATTTCTATAAATCACTGCTACTTCACGTGCACTCTGAATAGCATTTTGCGCGCGAAGTTTAAAAATAGAAGTGAAGATTAGAAAATGCAAATATGTCAATTAAATAATAAGATTAATGTAATAGAAGATGCTAAAATGAATCAAAGTTTCATAAAGAATGCAAAACGTTGTTTTGAGAGTGTTTGAGGTCTTTGATTTCTAATTTTGTTATTTTTGACATTTTCCAGGGTGCAACCTTACCGACTGCGGTAACTCAAGAGGAAAATTTAACTTTATTAACCAAATTAATGAAGTTAATGTTATTAATTCTTTACAAAAAAATTATTCATAAAGTTAGAACAAATATTCAAAATTTAATAATATTATAATTAACTCTAATTCAATTTTAAATTAAATATTGAATTTAATCTAAATATGAAAGTAAATATTATAATTTATAATGATATGAAACTTTTTAATAAATGTTTATGTAAAATTGAGTACATAACAATAACAACGAAATTATGATTTCTGACAATTTTTTACGCAGATAATTTGGGAAAATTAATTAAAATTAATTCTTCGAAAAATATATACCTATACGTATATTTTGTACTTAGCAAGAATACGGACTCGAAAATTTTAAATATGCGAATGTTGTACTTCGGAAAGGCTTCGGAAAAATTTTTTAAAACATGCGGACGTGTGTAACATGGCGACAGTACGTCATTTTTTAAATGAATTAAACAT
>JBAGKK010495491.1:0-15327 GCA_037177015.1 Euceroptres primus
ATAAATAATATATATATAAATAAATAATATATATATAGAAAAGACTAAGTATAGACTCTACTCTTATAAATGGCTTAAGAAATATGCAAAAATTGAGGTTTGTATTTTCTTTACAAATGATCCTAGAATTACACGAAATACTATTACGAATTTTAAATACACTTAAAACATCCTGCAACAGTTTTTTCCCCCGAAAATATTTTTAAGAATTGTACCCCAAGTTACCACTCTTGAGTCACCTGAACAAAGATGACTAAATTGTGATTAATTATTAAATTAGGAAAAACAATTTAATAACTGATCAATGTCATGTTGAACTTTGTTGCTGATTCAGATTTGAACTCATATTAGTGTATATCAGTTCATTTGATTGGCAAATTTGATACGGCATCAAATTCTGATTTTGTTTCTCTGGTGGTCCAGATTGCTGAAGTAATTGTTGATGAGGCTGCAGTTGATGGAGTTGTGGATGACTTTGAGAATGTGCTATCATTTGTCCCATGATATTTTGATCTGTCGTTGAAGGCTCTCTAGAAACCGTATTTCCAGGTACTGACTGATTAAATAATTCTCTGGGAAGAGTTGGTCCACTGTTGATTTCTCTGCTTGAAGGTTGATTGGAATTTGAATCGTATGGTAAGTTTGCCTGCAAAGAAGATTAAGATTATTATTTCTTAATAAATTAAAGATATAAATATAAATTTTTAATTTTACGAGTTGGTGATTTGCTGATTTGATGATATGATGATTTGATAATTTGATAATATGATGATTTGATAATTTGATGATATGATGATTTGATAATTTGATGATATGATGATTTGATGATTTGAGAATTTTATGATTTGATAATTTTATGATTTGATGATTTATTATTAAAAGAGATAAATACATTTATGAGTGGTGAGAAGATGCCATATTTGGCAATAAGCAGCTGTTCAGAAACACGTCTAAGTTCTTCTTGTTGATAAACAATCAACTGCTGCAGTTCCTCATGTTTTCTTTGCAGCTCGTCTTGGATATGATTTTGTGCTGGTGTCATCACTATTCCTTGTTGAATAATCTATGAGAAATATCAGAATTATCATTGGAAATATTTTAAAAATAGTTTCTGGCACAAAAAAATCACCCTAAATTTTTATCATTAAAATTAAGGACGTTATTCCTAAAAATAATTTTAAATTTGTGTGTCTAAAGAGATAAATCTGAAAGGGTTTTTTTTTCTATGGAATTTTTCATACTTCTGATGTTGGTAATGGTGAGTTTAATGGAAGAGATGGTGGGACACAGCTGGAATTTAATACAGACTGCATTGGCATAATTGTATATTGAGTAGGTTCCAGAAAATTAGTACATAGCTCTTCAATTTTCGGTTGTGGTGGTCGCTCCATCATCTCAATGGATGGAATAGTTTTGGTAGATGCTGAACCGGAGGCTAGGACAATTTTCGATTTGGATCCTTGAGTTATTGCAGAAGAATTTTTAGTATTTGCTTTCAAATATTGAGACCCACCAGACGCGGAAGTTGTGTCTGATTCCCTCTCATGATATTGGATTTTAGGCGATTTTGAAACAGATTTTGAGGCTTTGGTTAGCTTCGTGGACCAGGTTGAAGAACGAATTTGACATGAAGTTGGAGACTGAAATAATCAATAAAAAGGATTCCATTTCAAAAATCCAAAATACAATGGCTCCTGAAAGTATGAAACTAAAAATTCTAATAATTTAAACTTATTTGTCTATAAATATAATTACTTGATGTTTGGTTGATGACATGACACCTTCCTGATTTTTTACTTTTGCCTGATCTTCTGCATTTTTCCTCATCTGCTTTATCACGTCCACATAGCTGAGAACTCTATGAGTACAGACGATGAATTCAGGTTTTGAATTCCACTGGTTGTAAGTTATATAAAATCTGGTTTGTAACCATATCCATTGTTGACCCTTTGTGAGGAATCTGTAATGACAGGAGGTACCTTCTCCTTTTTGCATTACTGAAATAAATTTATGTAGCCTTAACAAAAACTATTTTAATTACAAAATAATGCACAAAATAAAATAAATAGTAAATAATAAATAAATAAAATAAATAGTAAGCAATAAATAAAATAAATAATAAACAATAAATAAATAAAATAAATAGTAAACAATAAATAAATTTAAAAAAATAAATGGTTAAACGTACATGATTCGTGGCAAGTTACAACTTTATCCAAATCATCAATATGGTAATAATCATATCCAGAAGTTCCCAAAACTTCGAAGGGCAGATATCCAATAATTGGAGGAGCCCTGTGATCCAGAAATAAAAATTTCCATTCCAAACTATGCCTGGAAGTGAATTCTGATTTGGTGCTGTCTACAATTGACATTTCTTGAATCGTCTGTGGAGTTTGAAGTCGTCCAGTGCCAACAAAGACCAGCCTGAAATATATTTACAAAATTAGATAATTTGGTGAAATCAAAAGCAATCAGTTTTATACTCTAAAATATTTCCATATATTTAAACATTTAAATGTAAGTGATATTTATTTTTCAGGAGTGAAAAATATATTGAAGTATTATTACGATTCCGCCTTTGCATCGCTTCCAATGTTGCTGTTAAATCGATTAGATGGAATTATTGAATCAATGTCAGGATCAATACCAGATCCTGTAACAGAAATTCAACAAAATAATTAATTAAAAAATAATTCATAAATAAATTTAAGAATCGTTATACTCACGAAAATATCCGATAAATTGTACAAGTTCGTATATGGGTTCTTCTGTGTAATCCAAACCACCTCTTTTTATATGGCACGTGAAATATATTTGATTATCTGCAAATGGAAAGTTAAAAAAAATTATAAATAATATTTTATGTAATGTGTAAGTGTAATGTGTTTATAAATAATTATAAAATATAAGTGTAATTTATTTATAAATAATTATAAAATATAAGTGTAATGTATTGATAAATAATTGTAAAATATAAGTGCAATGTATTTATAAATAGTGCAATGTATTTATAAATAATTATAAAATATAAGTGTAATGTATTTATAAATAATTACAAAATATAAGTGTAATGTATTTATGAATAATTATAAAATATAAGTGTAATGTATTTATAAATAATTATAAAATATAAAAAGAATTTTTCATACCTTTCTTGTTATTTCGTTGATCCCTCATGTTTCCTGGATTTAATAAAACATTATATAAGTGAGACTGATCATCTTCATATGCGATTTCGTAGATTGTGGAGTTGGATAATTCACTTGGAAGATATCCAAGAAGGGATGTGACGCTTTCCGATGCATAGAAAATACGACCATTTGATGAAAATACTATTATAAATCCATCTAATGCCTGCAAATAAATTATTATTCAATCTTGTAGATTATTAAATTCATTTTTAAAATATCCAACTAAAAATAAATGTAATTTGATATAAGAGGCTTTTTTCACAAGATATTTTCTTCCTAATAAATGTAATGTTTTGTAATGATAAATAATTGTTTACATATTTTTTTTAATTCTTTAAAATTGTAATTGTAATAGTACCTCCAAAATAAGGTGAGTGAACTCTTCATTCGATAGAAATGAAGGCTTCCAATCTTCCTGAATCTCATGCACCCTTGATCTTACAGCAATTTCTAAAAAAAATTCTTTGTTTAGAAATGAGAAAGGAGTATTAATTAATTAATAATATGATTAATTAATCAATTAATAATATTATTAATTATAATAATTAATCATATTAGTTTTTAAAATATTTTTTATGCATAAGTAATAGACAGTACAATATTTATATATTATATTTATATTACAATATTTTATAAAAAGAATTTTCGTGTTTTCCAGGCTCACTGAATTTTTAATTTTCTTCCAACAATGGAAAAAATAGAGAAATATTGTCACGAGGCAAATATTTTTAAATAATTTCAATTCTAAATGTTTAATTTACTAACCGTTGTGATTCTTCAGAAACATTATCGTTGATTTCAAGACAGTGGATTTGTCCATTTTTCTTGTATTTGTGTTCACCATGCTACCCAGTTCATTCACCAACATATTAAATTGATCCCTCCTCTTTTTCTCACTGAGATTTCGAGATTTTCTGAAATTAAATTTTTGTTTTATTATCTGATTTTTATTACAAAGGCTTATTATTAATTCCTTAAAAATGCTTTTTTAAAGATTTTACCTTTTTGTGTCATCTTTTTCATCATTATCTTCGTCCATTACTTCGCTGGAAATTTATACAAAATTTATAAATATTTAAAACGTTTCATTCATGCTTTTAAAACATTCATAATTATTTTCACGGTTTTCAGATTGTTTTCTATAAGTAACAAATCTTTAATTTGAAAACGTGAATTAATTCGAAGGCAAACGAACTATTTTACATTTCATGGTGATATTTATTTTTAAATATTTTTACGTTGTTTTTATTAAATATTGCTGAAAATTTAAAATATATTTTAAATAATAATAATATTTAATAATTAATAATAATTTAATATTTAAAATATATTGATAGAAAATTCTTATGTCGTTATATAGATTTTAATTTGAGAACCCATGGCCTCCGTTGTATCAATATATCAATGCTAACTTAAGTAGAAAAAGTCGAGGTCCTATTTTGGTCAGACACACATTGGTTTTTCCACTTTCGGGCCAAATATCGAAATAAGGTATCGCGAGAAATATGAAGGACGCTAATTTTGAATGATATTATTCCAAAATTAACAGTGATAGTTGATTGCATTATAATTATAAATAATATTATACAGAAGTTGAATAATCAATTGTTTTAAAAAATCAACAAAGTGAAACAAAAATATTCTCATTTCACATTATTTTATAATTTTTCTATATGAAACAAAAATGTTTTTGCTGTAAAAACACAATTTCAAAGAACTTGCATGAATTAATGAAACCCACTCATTCATACGCAAACTTTTTTTCAAATTCTCGAAAAAAAGAGCGAAAATGTCAAATTTTATCAAATATTAAATTTGATTGCAAGAAATTAACAGATTCACTGCAAATGTCTGGAGTATGTTGTATTGACGTAATATGTAACTGAAAAATGTTTCACCAAGATTGATGATAAAAACGTTTCTTAATTAAACAAAATGCATTTAAGAAAATATGATATTGAATGAAAAATACACTTACAATAAAGTGTTTTACAAATGGTTCCAAAGTTTTGGAAAATATGTATTTTTCACAAAATACTCACTCTGATTGACGAGTAATGGATTCACTAAGTACGTAGTTCGCCATTGCACGGCGCTTTTGCATGAAACGCGCACACTCAGAAGTAGAATTACATTCACATTCGCCAATCAATTATTGTCCCTGTGCACTCAATTACGAAAGAAAACAGTTTTTTCAAAGCACTAGAAATTACTCCAACTTTGCCACATTTTCTCCAACAAAATTCCCATTTAACACTTACCTTTTACATAAAATATATCAATTTTTTGGGAATTGATGCATTATTTGGATATGCTGAAATTGCGAGTGACTTTAACTGCAGTTGTGAGACTCACTGAAGGTACTGCAGCGCCAGGACGCTTTTCTTTTCATTGCTGCAAACATTCTGTTCTTAAAAGTTACTAGCCACCTGGGAATTTCCACTTGAGCATTTGCTTATAATATTGCATGATATGCAACGCTTTATTCATATTTTCTATAATTGTTCGATATTTCGATATTTTCGATATTTTTCGATGTTTTAAATTTTTCGATAAATTCAATGTTTCGACAAATTCATCACCATGTGAATGATTTTTTCCGGTTCATTGAGAAAAATAAGTAGTTGGGATGACTAATTTGGTGTTTAAAAAGCTTTTATTAGTTGATGTTTTATTAGTTCGCGTAGTTTGTTGTAAAACAATTTTAATTGTTACATCAACTAATAAAAGTTTTTAGATACAAAAGTAATTTACCCAACAATCCATTTTTCCAGGGAGTAGGGCACATAAGAAATATATTAAAAATTGATACACGTAACCTATTCGTTGGGTTGGTCCAACAACCGATTTTTTTAGTGATTAGGGCACATAAAATATATGTAAAAAATGTATGCACGTAACCTATCCGGCAGGTGTAAGAATTTATTACTGTAGTTAAAAAAATTAAAAGAATTTATTATCAGTATTCACTTACCATTGACAAAAACAATAAAGCATGCTTACTTATACATAAGATTATTTTATCTGGACATGATTTGTTATTGTCTCTTGAACAACGTGATTGCTTGTTTTTACAACTGCTCATTTGTTTTTCAAAACCTATAAAGGAGCTGGTGATGTAAGTTTAATATTAGTTTCGAACAAAAATTCAAAGAGTGATTCTTTTCAAATTAAGAGTTTCAACTGTGAGCTTAACACTTGTGAACAAAATTATTTATCGTTTATATAAAAATTATACGCATATATTATATTTATGTTTATAAAATTTACAAAAGCTTACAAATTAAAATCTGTTCTGTGCTTTATTCTGCTTATAATCCTTTAAGAAATTCCAGCAGAGTTTGAAAATGATCAGAATTTGTTGCTTCCTTGTCACGTCCTACTTTTTTCTGGTAATTATTTTTCAGTAATATGAACAATTACTAATATTTTGAATAATAAGATAATAATTAAGATAATTAACTATTTTTACTGGGAAATACTTATTTTTGTATTGTGGTTTTAATATAAAAGATAGTGACATATTTTTATAATGTAACACTATCTTCCAAAAGGTGGATATTATTTTTGTGTAATCGATTTTAAATTCATTTGTTGCTTAATTGTTTTTGTGATATGGGAAATTTATCTGAGTGTTACATTATCATATCTCTCTATTTAACAGATATTTAATGGATTTAAATATGTTATACTTAAATATTTAAGTTATTTTTAATTTTGTAATTTCAGATTTTTTATCAGACCAACGGGACCAACGGCGGTAATTAAGGCACTTTTTATTGGTTATTTATATAATCATATTACACTTTTTATAATTTAATTTTTATAATTCATTTTATACATTTTAAGCTAGTTTAACCCCTCCAAATAGTGCGTGTAAGAATACATTTTGCGATCAAGTTTCTGGATATCCAAATAGCGAGATTCTTGCAGCTCTTCCAACAGCCGATAGGTGCGAAAAACAAAATATGAGTAATCCCGCCAGTTCATTTCAGGTAAAAAATTATATTTCGTGATACTAATAACAAATATTATTTTTATAACAAGACATTATTAGTTTTTATTTTGATTTTCATCACTTTTTTCTTTATGTAGCAAAATAGCAGAGTCATAAACCTTTGCAACACTGTGGTAAGTGCGGTGAAAAGAATTGTCATAAACATTGTCATTGAGTGAAACATCATTTAAATAATTTAAAAATTTATTTATAAATTTTAATGTTTATTTCATAACATTTTTCAGAATAAGGATATTCAACCCAGGGTGGGCAAAAATATAAACGGTAAAATGCGCTATATAGTACAGGCACCCGAAGTCAATCAAAGATTAACAGTACAAGTTTGCCAGTAAGTATCTCATGTAATAAACTGATGTAATTATGTTCCTTTCTATTTTTAAAGATTCTGTTAAATATAAAGATTAATAAATAAAGCATTTTGGAATTATTGTTTCTAGGAAGTAAAAAATTTTAATTCTAAAAGCCTGTTGCGCATTAATATTTTATTATATAGGTATAATTTTTTTTAGTAATGCTGGAAGAGAATGCAATCATCTCGAAGGACGTATACGTGGACACAGATCTGCATGCAAACAAAATTACGCCTTTCGAAAATTTACCGTCATTACTGAAAACAATGAAATAAAACTGGACATTTTCGAAATTGAAGCTGGTTGTATTTGCACATTGTACAAGCACTAAAATTTGGGAAATCTTTTTAGGCTTTTGGGCAATGAATTCCCAAAATTTGGGAAATCTTTTTAGGCTTTTACACAATGCATTTTAATAAGGAGTGGGAAAAATTGTTGTACTTAGCTATAAACGTACTTTTTTATATTCAGTTAGAGATTATTTATTAAATATTCAAACAACATTGAAGTTTTTATAAAATCTCTAATAAATACTACAGATCATCAACAATTTATTTTTAAGCTTTTAAACATTTTTTTTACCTTACACTTTTCACTTATTAGAATTGTTTAAAAATCGAAATATTTTTGTAATTATTTTTTTACTGCGTTCCCCTTCGTCAAACGAATTTTGGGTCTTTCTTGAATAATGTTTTTACTCTCGATTCCTTTCGCTGCAAAAATGGAGGCACGAGCTTTTTTCAAATTTTCTGGAATAGTACTCAGTGGCTTTTGAGATTTCCCACTTAAAGGAAAATTGTTTAGACTTTGATTTTTTGAAAACGAAGAAGCTTCGGACATTTTTTGCATAAATTCAGCTCGAGCATTTAAATACTTTTGAGTGAAGTGTGTCATGTCAAATTTTTCATCATCACCACTTTGACTTTCACTTCTTGCTGAAGAATTTAAAATTTCTTCGACGTGATTAGAATCCTTTTTCAAATTTTGAATTTCGGGCCTGGGAGAAAGAACTTTTGAATCTCCTGCTGATTTTTTATCTTCTAAAACACTAAAGTCGTAATTAAATATACTCCTGGGACCTTTGAAATTTTTTAAACTTTCCTCAATTAAAGAACTTATATCGTCAACATGAAGGTTATTAAGTAGGGTTTTTTCAATTGTAGATTTACTTTCACTAATTTTCTTTGGTTTACCAACTTCCTTGTTTTGTATTTTCGAGTCTGGAATCAGTTTTTGACTCCTGAGAGAATCAGCACGATTTGATTTTAATTTCGTTTCTAATATGTTCGAAACTGAGCTTTTTCTAGGTTTCAAATTCTCTGTAGATTTCAGGCTTATACTGCTCTTAGGTTTCGTTAAAGAATTTATGTTTTGTGTTATATTTTTATTGACTGTGAGTTGAGATCGATTCGTGCTTGATTCTTGGCCCTTTGAATCGATTTTAAATTTATTCGTGGGTAATAATTTATTTCCTGATTCATCCGGTATTTTTCTCATAGATGTCGTGCTCTTTAAATTTATTTTCTTCTTTTCTAAAGCAATTTTTGATACAGTATTTGCTCGTAAGGGTGATTCGCTAATTGGCAGATTTTTTGAATCTTCTGCAGATTTTTTAGAAAAAGGTATGGAATTTGAATTTTTTAAAGTTGTTGAGTTAATAGAAGATTGTCTTGATGAATTTTCTTTAAATGTTGGTTGGAAGGCTTTTGCTTTATTTTCCAGAGGCTGTAAGAAAACAAAATATTTATTTTA
The DNA here is from genome assembly GCA_037177015.1 of Euceroptres primus. NCBI lineage: Eukaryota > Metazoa > Arthropoda > Insecta > Hymenoptera > Figitidae > Euceroptres > Euceroptres primus. The sequence continues at coordinate 9,315 of JBAGKK010495491.1, forward strand.
ATTTCATAGAATTTTTGAACATTTTGTAATATTTTCAACATATTTTGAATTATTTTCCTATTCTACCTTTTGACTTTTGAGAGATTCCTGCAATTGCCTTTCTTTGAGTAATTGTTTCCAACTTGAAGCCATCACGTATTTCTTTTCCTCCTTACTGACTTTTGACCTTTTGTATTTCCTGTACAGAGTTTCCCAAACGACGTCGTTATCAAATACCTGAAAATTTTTAAAAATATTGGAAAATAGAAAAACTTAACGTACAACATTGAAAAATAGTAAAATTATTTGTAAGAAAATAATATAAGATAAATAAAATAATATAATTGTGATATTTAAATAATGTAGAGAAAATTAATGATACCTCCTTAGAAGCATGTGACAATGTGGATAAATTGATAATATCGCTAATTCTCAAATATCTCGATATTCTTGCAATCACGTTTTTTGGCAAAGTCAAAATTGAAAGTCCTTTATCTGATGTTATATTTTTCACGTGTTCCAACAGATAATTACCTGAATTGAATTTTATTTTTATTATTTATTTTTATTTTATTTCTTGCAATTAAGCACAAGATTGATTTTTGAATACATTTAGAGAAACATTCGAAGAAAAATAGATACCGAAAACTCGTTGAATTTCGTCTTGCAATGATTTATCGTCATTAAATTCTGAAAACTTTGTAACACAAATGGCAGGTGCTCTATGTGGTCCGTGGGATATTTTCCATAAAAATAATATTACCTAGAAAAATAATCAAGTATTATAAACTTTGAAATTATTTTCTATAAAGTGTTCTGATATAAAATACAAATGTGTATTATTTTTTTATAAAAATGATTGTGCTTTTTGACACTCATTTTAATTACGACTACTTGATTAAAAATTATTATAAAAAATTATAAAAAATGATTATAACGATCGAAAATCCTAAAATCAAATGACAGAGAAAGGTTACAATTTTTTATCTCTTTTTTGACACCTCGTCACGAAGAACTTTGATGCCATAATAATCTCGGCTTGGCGGAGGTGCCACCGAATATTTTTCCAAGTACTCGACCTTACCACTCATTCTGGAGCAATCAAGGCCTTCATTTTGAAATATTTTTGTAAATAAAAACGACAAATCTGCCTCAGGTGACACTTCACAGATTTAAAAAAGTTTGAAGTCTGCAGCAAATTACAATCGAATGCCAGATTGTCGTTTATAAATCGAAAGAAAAATTTAATTTTAAAATATAAAAAATTTGAATTCTAAGATTTACTCTAACAATATTTGTAAAATTTTATAGGCAAATAATTATAATTCAAACAACTTTTAGTTTCGTAAATTTTATTACAATAATTCGATATGAAGAAGTGGAGATAAATATAAGAAATGTCGAAGTAAAAATGGAAAGTCGAATGGCATATTACAGAAATAGTAATCGTAATATTATACAAGGTTAGCTACACAGTAATATCACAATGCATGATTTATAACTTCGTAAAAGTGTAGAGAATCGAAACATCCAAAAGAGTTGTCTACTTCATACCAACTTCGCACAATCACAATCACAATAAATTTTAGATAAAATTTCTAAAATTTTCTAATCGAGCCTAGCAACGAAAAATGTCATGTTTCCATTTAAAACAAAATTAACGCGTTTGAGAGAAAGTAAAAGAAGAGTGAGCTTGAGGAAACAGGAATTGGAATATAAAAAATCGCCTTTGCACAATTTTTTGCATTATAAATAAAAACATCTTCTTACTAAATTTCTCCTTTCTAGATTCTCTCAATAAAAACTCACATCAGTTTTATATTTTTATCACGAGGAATAGACAACCCTTAAAAAACGAATCGTTCTCGCTTCATTCTTTCCTTTTAGCGTATACGATAGATTGAAAAACATGGAAAAATTTCGTACTTTCGAGTGTAGAAAAGTTCTGACGAATACGACAATTATAATTGCGTATCGCGTCGTCGATATTAATATTACATAGTGAATAGCCATAGTTCTAGTCGTAATAATAACAATAGTAAAATAATATGCAAATGGCGTATATATAGTTATATCTTTTGTAAATACTTAATTGCGTGATTGATATGACGTTTCTAGAGATTAACGATCTTTAATCGCGATGATCTTAAAAACACATGAAAATAAATTACTATGTGCTAGCGTAGTCGCGAGTCTTATCAGTGACGGCTTAACAATTGTAAGAATGTTATAAAAAATGGGAGTTTGCGCTCTTTTCAAGAATCCAGACATTCCAAACCATCCATTAAAGCCCATCATTTGGTGGAAAAAATTCGAGTGAAAAAACATCTACTATTCTTATCCATATACAATTTTCACAATATTTGTTTGTCTCAAAATTCGTCAATTGCTGTTGAAAAATTTATTTCATCTTCTACAGGCCAAAAGGCGCTTTGCATTATTCATAAATGAGATCCATTATGCAGGAAATTCAAGCAGACTAATAAATTGGGGTTGAAATCATCTAATAAATAAGGGTTGAAATCATCTAATAAATAAGGGTTGAAATCATCTAATAAATAAGAGTTGAAATCATCTAATAAATAAGGGTTGAAATCATCTAATAAATAAGGGTTGAAATCATCTAATAAATAAGGGTTGAAATCATCTAATAAATAAGGTTTGAAATCATCTTTTCATTTCTATAACAACAATCTCACGAATTTTGATCTCGATTTATAAAAATCTGCTTCACTTTCTAATCTGATAATCTTAGAGAAAAAGAGGGACCTGTTTCAAAAACCCATGTTTGGTCCCTGGAAAAAATCCCTATTTAGGAAATAGACTTTTCTCCAAAATCACAATGAGTAATTAAAATCTGAATCTATTTCCCAGATAAGAATATTCGACAGAGGAAAGTTTATAACTATTCTTTCCATGTCTTTCGCTTTTAAATCTAGATGGACATAATGGTACATAAAATTTAATAATGATACATAAAATTTAATAATGGTACATAAAATTTAATAATGCTACATAAAATTTGAAAATTATGCACATGTAATGATTTGGATATAATTTAAGCTTGTTTTCTTTCTTTGAATTTAATCAATTTTCCATTTTCTTATATCAATTCATAAATATCATTATACATAATCATTATAGATATATAATTCTGGAAGAACGGATTTGCGTTAGTAAAGAGTCAGAAGCGCTTTTTAGTTAAGAAATTCAATTTAGAACAAGTCACTGAGAGAAGAAAGGTAATGAGAAAAGTGTGTGCTTATAGATTGATCAGACTTTTTGAGGAAATTTTTTTAAGATAATCGTATAGTTGGAGAATCGATTGAATGAGTTTTAAGAGCCAACCCTAGGACTGTTGAACCATGGAAGCTGTGCTTTCAGTGATGGCATCTCCATCCCTACATATGCTCGTTGATGTTGTTGTTTCTTCAGATGTTGCTGCAGTCACTGTTAATTGCCTTTGTTCCATGTGGTCTAGAGTTTTTTCAATGGCTCTCAGTCGCTTTTCGAGACTCGTCGTTCCCAGGATGCCAACTTGAAGTTGTGGTCCTAGCGGTAAAATGGCTAATAGCCACCAGGTCCAGGAAGGCCCATCTGCTAAACGAGACCAATCTTCTTCCGTTTCTGGCATTCTTCCAAATACTCGTTGGATTTCTGATTGTTGGATTAGTGGCACTGTATCCCACCACCTTCTGCTTTTCGATCGAACCTATAAACAAAATTCATTACAGCTGCTAGACTTTTTGTCATTAAAATTAAAAATGTTTTAATTGAAGTGGATCTTAATCACCTTATCATGAAGTTCCAAAAGATTGAGCACTTGATCTTGCTGAACAGGTGAGTCTCTCAAGAATTCCACTTGTGCTGTGTCATATCCATCTTTCTCTCCTCCAGATAAAACTCTGAACCTTCTCGCACCCACTGTACTCAAAATACTGCATCCATCTTTTAATAAGACTCGATCCCTAATTTCCAACATGGTTCCAAATTCAGCATATCTGAAACAATTAATTGGAATTAGTTGACTAATCGAAAATTGGCTTTGTTGTATTTCAAATAACACATCTCTTATGGGCTGAATATATTTTAAAAGAAATATAGTTTTCCGTATTCTTCGAGGGGTCAATTACTAAGATTTTTGGTGTACACTAGATTGCAAGATTGCAAGATTGCATGGGACTGCAAAAGATTGCAAAATATTGCATGAGATTGCAAAAGATTCCATGAATTATAGGTAATTCATTATAGAACATCACAATATACAACACAATTATAGGATAATCAGCTCCTACAAATCTTAACCTTCTCTCCTTGAATTGCTGAAATCCGTAGAAATTCCTTGAAATAAAATTTAATTTATTCCGTAAAGTATAAATCATTTGAAATCTCTTGAATATAAATTGAAGGGAATTCTAGGAAAAACGTCAAAATCCCTAGAAATCTTTGAAATCCTTGGAGATTTAACGAAATCCTTTAAATCTTGTGAAGTTCCTTGAAATGCCTTAAAATCCCTTGAAATCTATGGAATCGCTAAGAATCCCTGGAAATTCAATGTTTCGTTTATTTTCCAAAGTTCCCTAGAAATCCCTTCAAATCTTTGGAAATTCTACACAATTCTTTGAAATCCCTTAAAATCTTTGGAAAACGTAAAAATCCATTAAAAAAGTATAAATCATTTGAAAGTCCTTGAATATAATTTAAATAAAAGACATGAGAATGACAACTCGTAAAATCTTTGAATCTTGTGAAATTCCTTAAAATACCTTCAAATCCCTTGAAATCTTTAGAAAACGTAAAAATCAATTTAAAAAGTATAAATCATTTGAAAGTCCTTGAATATAATTTAAATTAAACTTATTAACTGAAGTTTTCCTTTTAAAAAAATACGTTTAAATCTCTAGAAATCTTTGAAATCCCTTGAAGTCATTGGAGATTTAATAAAATCTTTGATTCTTGTGAAATTCCTTGAAATACCTTCAAATTCCTTGAAATCTTTGGAATCGCTAGGAATCCCTTTACATTTCATTTCAATTCATTCATTTTCCCAAGTTCACTAGAAATCTCTGAAAATTTTTTGAAATCCTTGGAAATCTTTTTAATCCCTTGAAAGCCAATGAAATCTTTTAAAATTAGTTTATATATTTAGAACTCCCATAAAATCCTTTTAAAAGCCTTAAAAATCGTTGAAGTTCCTCGAAATTTATTTAAATCATTTGGAATACCTTAAAATCTCCTGATATGTTTAGAAACATTTAAAATTCCTTGTTTTTATGAAATCTGACGAAATCGAGCTGAAAATCCATGGAAATTCTATAGAATACAAATTAAATTAAATTATTTTTTTTAAAAACCGTTTAAATCCCTATCAATCTTTGAAATACTTTAATCTTGTAAAATTCCTTGAAACACATTAAAATCCCTTGAAATCTTCGGAAAACGTAAAAATCCATTTAAAAAGTATAAATCATTTGAAAGTCCTTGAATATAATTTAAATTAAACTTATTAATTGAAGTTCTCTTTAAAAAAAACGTTTGAATCTCTAGAAATTTTTAAAATCCTTGTAGATTTAGTAAAATCTTTGAGTCTTGTGAAATTCCTTAAAATACCTTCAAATCCCTTGAAATCTTTAGAAAACGTAAAAGTCCATTTAAAAAGTATAAATCATTTGAAAGTCCTTGAATATAATTTTAATTAAACTTATTAATTGAAGTTTTCTTTCTACAAAAATACGTTTAAATTTCTATAAATCTTTGAAATCCCTTGAAATCCTTGGAGATTTAATAGAGTCTTTGAATCTTGTGAAATTCCTTGAAATACCTTCAAATTCCTTGAAATCTTTGGAATCGCTAGGAATCCCTTTACATTTCATTTTAATTCATTTATTTTCCCAAGTTCACTAGAAATCTCTGGAAATTTTTTGAAATCCTTGGAAATATTTTTAATCCCTTGAAAACCAATGAAATCTTTTAAAATTAGTTTATATATTTAGAACTCCCATAAAATCCTTTTAAAAGCCTTAAAAATCGTTGA
>JBAGKK010495511.1:0-15323 GCA_037177015.1 Euceroptres primus
GAAACGCGTGGCGGTCTCGGGTAGATGAGGCAATGAACTTTCGAGTTCCAAATGCCGATAAATAATAATAATAATTTGCTTAAAATGATTCATTAAGAAATGTAAATTCTTAATCAAAGAAATATTTCATACAAAGACATTAAGTCCCAGACTTTGGTACTATTTAGAAAATTCATTTTTCTATCATGAACGGTTGTTAATCGTCCAAAAAAAGAAAAATAACTAATGTTAACATTTTAAAATCTATAGTATACCCCCAAAAAACATTCCAAATGTAAATGTAAATTTGAAATTTTTTTTTTCCTTAATCCGTACAATTTGTAAAAGAATGTCCCAAATACATAAAAGTGATAACCCGCAAGAATTTATTAAATTTTCTTAAAAAATAGAATATAATTATTTTTAATATGTTTTTATAAATAATTTTGAAAGTTCTAATTTCTACGACTTTTTTGTTCTAAGTTTAGACTTGGGCAGAATCTAGAGAAAAATTAGTATACTTTTTTTGGTACGTTGTTTACATTCTATGTAAATTTACCTTTAAATTTAAGATTCATCCCAACGTAGAAACACCCAAATTAATAACTACTTGGCAGCAGCTTTTTGTGTGTTCGGGTTATTTGTTATCATCCTGTATAAAAATACAGGATGATAACAAATAACCCGGACACACATTTTCTTATATAATTTTATCTTAACAAATGAGGTGTCGGTTCTGGGTCTTTAACTCTTTAGTGCCCATTGTGCCATATATGGCACATTCACTTTTTTCGATTTTCTAGCATTTTTATGTTATAAACTTAAAATTTTTCAAAATAAATATGTGCACTAGATTAAAATGGACTATTGTACATCTCGTACGGGGACCATAAATTATCTTACGCTCAATGGAAGCCGAGAAAACAAAAAAAAATTAAAAAATTTTATTGCAAAATCGTTCAAAAATTTATCGTAGATTATCCCTGAATTTTTTTACAATTTTTAGTCAACCAATTCTGGGTGCGGGCCTTCAAGGGTTACAAATAAATACTTCACATTTAAAATATAAATTTAGTTTATTGAATAAAATTCGCGAGCAACGGCTAGAGCGACTTGTCCGGTCAAGGAGCAGAAAGGAACTGATTTTTGGTGACGAATATCGAGTGCCTGTGGGATCGACTAAGCACTTTTTTTTAGACTTGTTCAAACTTGCAGAAATGAGAGCTTCGAAAGCCGAACTCTGACAGCGGTGTGAAGTTGACCCTCCCCCAAATACAAAATTCTTAAATTTTTTATGACACGTTTGGTAGTCGTTAGATAAGGTTTGGTAGTCAACTCCCATCGTTTGGTCGTTATTCCTTCCCCTTTAAAAAAAAACAAAATTCGAGGGGCCATCTTCACACTGCCTCAAAAGTTCAAATTTTCAAAGTTCTTTTTTGTGAGGGTGTTTAATGTTCGTTTGGTAGCGTTTGGTAGTCCAGTCTCGACGTTAGCTAATTGATAGGTTTTTAAATAAACGAAAAATAAACCTTGAAGGACATTCTCAAAATAATGAAAATTCTCACAAAATTAAAGTGCAGCTGGATGCAGAATCGTTTGATAGTCCAATTTCTACGTTTGGTAGTCCGGTGCCCCAAAAACTTTTCGTATTGCAGAAGATTCTTGAAAAGTGGTGGGGGAAAACATTAAAAAATGATTAATCTTCAATTTTTCTTTGTAATATTGTTTGATGGTCGCATTATTGTATTTGGTAGTCGTGTCTCGGTATTAGATATCGAATAGTTTTTTAAATAAATAAATAACAAGTTTTGAAAAACAAGTCTCAAAATTTTGAAATTTTAAAAAATTAAGTTATATTCCGAAACAGAATCGTTTGTTGGCCCCGTTTCCACGTTTGGTGGGTATCTGAGTCATAAACTTTTTGAATTGCAGGGGAGTTTCGTAAAGTGGTGCGGGATAACGAAAAAATAATGAATCATGAATTTTTCATATCGTTTGGTAGTCGCATTGCGGTGCTCGGTATTCGGGGCTCGGCGATAGATAGTGAATAGTTGTTTAAATAAATAAAAACAAATTTTTATAGAAAAACTCAAATTTTGAAAATTCAAGAAATTAAGTTATATTTAGGGGCAGAATCGTTTTTTGATCCCGTTTCCATGTTACGTGATTCTTTGTGTCATAAACTTTTCAAATTGCAGAAGATTTTTGCAAAGTAGTGGGGGATAACAAAATAAACTCGACTCCCGGTTTAAGATGGGTTTGGGCGTTGCCTGTCGTAAACCGGGATAGTCCTTGAGCGTTTCTGAACACAAACAGTCAAGGCCGTACGCACCACTTTCAGTCGAAATAATATGAATTCTGTAGGAATAATATGAATTATGTAACTGAATTATGTACGCATGTAAATTTTTTACCATAAGGGATGAAAATTCTTAAATGACGATGAAAAATGAATGAAAAAAAACTTTAACGTGTTTTTAAAAATAAATGCAAAATGCAAATTGATACTGCTCGCTCTGTTGCTGCGGTACTGCTTGACTGCTACTCAACGACCGTGCCTCATTCTCTACCCTCGGACCCGCGCATCAACTGAATGACACCGAACGAAACTCTAGGCATATCTTAAACTGGGATTCGAGTGTAATTATAAATCACCAAAAATTTCAAAAATTAAGATATATTCAGAAGCAGAATCGTTTGTTGGTTCCGATTACATGTTAGGTGGTTCTTTGTGTCATAAACTTTTCGAATTGCAGAAGATTTTCGAAAAGTGGTGGGGATAACAATAAAATTATAAATCAGGTCATATTCACCTCTTCGTCAATTGTAGGTGAAACTATATGAAGTTTTTTTATTCATTCATATTATTTATTTTAATTTAACATAAAAGCTTGTACATTACATCATCATGAAGATTAAAATTTTTATTATCAATAGCGGTTATTTCATTACGATAAATGACGTTATATAAAACAAACTTTCTTATATCGATACTATATTTTGTATTTTCAGCAGATGTTTGTTTTATTTTATGTATATTGCTGCATGCGGCACAATGCTTTGTTAAAAACTCTGCATGTGGCACAATGCTCTGTTAAAACAAGTTTTTAAAAACAGGAGCGAAAATTTTTAAAATTCAAGAAATTTTAGTAGCAGAATTGTTTTTGGGTTCTACTGTGTATGGAACAAAAATACTTACATATTACTTACATATTACTTACATAATACTTACATATCCTACTGTGTATGATAAAAAAATACTTACAATTTAGTAGCAGAATTGTTTTTGGGTCCTACTGTGTATTATATAAAAATACTTACATTATATTCAGTTGAAGGGTACTGGTTGTAAAAGTAGCGCTATAATTGAGTCCATGCGTTCTTAAAAATTATGTTAATCACAGTTAACGCTTTCTTTCAGTTTCATTTTGAGACTGTGTGTAATTTATTAAGATCTGTATATGTCTGTATTTGAAGTTTATTATTACTTAACAATCTTAAATGTAATTATTTTAGTTGTTTGATTGTACTCTTGATGTCACATTATATCTTGATATCACAAGCAAAAATGAAGACATGGCAATGACCATTTGAAGTTGGTCCCTGAATTAGGCTAATTTAACTATTACGTAGGGGCCAACTTTAAATGGTCTTTAACGAGTCTTATTATCAGGTGTTTTGAATGTAGAAAGCCTTCTTATCAACAATTACATATAGGCGGTAGTTGCAGACCGTTTTGGAGTATGTCGCGAACTCTGACCAGTATATCCATCTTCAATGTATTGTATTTCCGGATAAGGTTGAAAATATTTACTTTTTCGCTTTACGGATTTTTCGTTTTATGTATTTTTCTTTCTTGAGTTAAGAATCAATCTTTATTTTATTTGCATCATCACTAATTAGATTAATATCTCCATGTGCTTTACAATTTACTTTCTGATCATCTTTTTTTGTATTTTTGTCTATATTTATTTTAGAAATCTTGACGGACGCAATTTTAGCGGCACCGAATGCACTTTCAACGTGACAGGAAGTTGCGTGGACGTAAGTTGAATTAAAACAGTTCACCATAACCCCTGTCTACAAAGGAAACTCTTTAGCTAAATTTTTGAGTTTCTTCTCAAAAGAAGGTAAGCAAAATGGGTTAGCACGACTTATTTCTTTACCTTTCCCTTTTTCAACGTTCTCTACGATACTGTTCATCCATTTACTCACAGAAGAATCGACATCTTCATGATCATCGGCATCAGCTCCAATACTCTTTATGTCTGTATTGTTGAGATTCTAAAGAGTGTGGTGCTCTTGGAAGATGAGTTCCTGCAGTTCAGTTTCACATACTGAAACGAGGGTGCTGTAAAGCACATTTATCAGATTAGAGCTTCTCTTGTACAAACATTAAGTTCACCGTTTAAACGAAGTTCAAAAGAAAAATTGCTTGAAACTATTCATATCAAAAGTAAATTGGTAGAAATATGGGGAAAAACAGTAGGTAGCAGTCGTCCTAGTATTTTTCAAATGAAGGAATGTTAATTATCATGTACGTTTGCATCAAAAAGCATACCTTATTTAACGCCGAAACATGAGATTATTACACAACATGGTTTTTCAAGCTTATTCGCAGCTATTTAACATAATTTCTTCGTAAAAAACATGAAATACTCGACAATTGGATGTGGTGGACGACAAGCCCTTTGGAAACAATTAAATAATCACATCTACATTGATTTCAGTATTACACTAACTGAAAATGATATTGACTTAAGATGTGTGTTGATCAATATAATTTAGATAATACAGTTCAAAAATAAAAAATATTAATAAAACTGTTAATGCACGTTAAGCGTGTTGGATTCATTTTCTAACCTCAAACTTCGATTTTCCCATTTTACTCATTAAATATTATAATTAAATATTTTTTCGCTCTCTAACGGTATTCATTTTTTAAATAGAATTGTGGGTACAGAGCGGAAAAATTCCTGGTTTTAATACTTTTTTTTGTAAAATGAACAGACGGAATTTTTATATTTGTTGAAATTTGATATTTGTAATATTCGTTGAGTAAAATGGAGAGATCGAATTTTGAGGTTAGAACTTGGACCCAACACCCTTAATTATTCTGTAATATTCAAGGACAATAGAAATATATTTAAAAAACTCATTTTTTAATTTTTCCAGATTAATTGGCATCATAGGTTACACAACAAATCATTACACTGCCTACTGTAGACGAAACAACGGACACTGGATCAAGTGTGATGATTTATTAAACAAAAGTGCACTATGCAGGCCAACACAGAGCATTGTGCCACATGCAGCAATATACATAAAATAAAAAAAAAAAGTCTGCTGAAAATACAAAATATAATATCGATATAAGGAAGTTTGTTTTATATATCGCCAGTTATCGCAGTGAAATAACCGCTATTGATAATAAAAATTTTAATCTTCATGATGATCTAATGTACACGCTTTTATCTTAAATTACAATAAATAATATGAATGAATAAAAAAATTGCATATATTTTCATCTACAATTGACGAAGAGGCAAATATGACAGAAAAATAGTTGATTTATAATTATTTTGTTATCCTCCACTTCTTTGCGTAAATCTTCTGCAATTCGAAAAGTTTATGACACAAAGAAAAACGTAACGTGAAAACGGGACCGAAAAACGATTCGACCACCAAATGGTATGACAAAGAAAAATTTATGATTAATTATTTTTTCGTTACCCCCATCACTTTACGAAATTCTCCTGCAATTCAAAAAGTTTGTGACTCAGGTAACCACCAAACGTGGAAACGGGGCCAACAAACTTATTTTTTTTAAATTTCAAAATTTTGAGACCCTTTTTTTAAAACTTGTAATTTATTTATTTCAAAAACTATTCGATATCTAATACCGAGACACGACTACCAAATACAACAATGCGACCATCAAACACTATTCCAAAGAAAAATTGAAGATTAATCAATTTTTAATGTTTTGCCCCACCACTTTTCGAGAATCTTCTACAATTCGAAAAGTTCTTGGGGCATCGGACTACCAAACGCAGAAATGGGATTACCAAGCGATTCTGCATCCAGCTGCACTTTAACTTTGTGAGAATTTTCATTATTTTGAGAATGTCCTTCAAGGTTTATTTTTCATTTATTGAAAAAACTATCAACTATCTAACGTCGAGACTGGACTACCAAACGCTACCAAACGAACATGAAACAGCTTCACAAAAAAGAACTTTGAAAATTTGACCTTTTGGGGCAGTGTGAAGATGGCCCCCCGAATTTTGTTTTTTTAAAAAAAGGGGAAAGGAATAACATTTTTCCTTGTTTCTTCCATATCGGATAGTAAGGATGGAAACTTTTTATATTAACTTCTTCGTCATTTTTCCACGAGAGACATTACCTTTACGACATATCGGAACAAGTGGGTCCGTAGTATGCCTGTCTCTCATGGACTGGGTTAATTTTTTAAATTTCGTCTAGCCCAAGTTTTCTGAAAAAAACTACCGCAGCCCGGGTTCGAACCGGGAACTTCCTATTTCATATAGGATGCGTTATCAATTGCGCCACCGCGGCATACGATAGATTTTTAGTGAAAACCTGGGCTGCTTGTATTACATTGCTTTTGAATGCTGGTGAAATATATATCTTCCACATCGGATGGTCAGGATGGACACTTTTTACATTGACTTCGTCATTTTTCCACGAGAGACATTAGACCCACTTGTTCCGATATGTCCTAAAGGTAATGTCTCTCGTGGAAAAATGACAAAGAAGTCAATGTAAAAAGTTTCCATCCTGACCATCCGATATGGAAGAAATATAATATAAAATTAGACAAAAGAGGCCAAAGTTGCTTGCTAAAAGGAGCTAAAAATTATCTTTAGTCATTTTTCCCTATCTCTTGTGTCTTTTATACCACGTAGAATTCGATTCAGGGATAAATTAAACCAGTGAATCGCCTGTCGTGGGACACCCGGTAGGAACGAAGTTCCTTTCGTTAGTACAGAAGTATATTTTTCAACAAAGAATTTATGTTTATTAAAAAAATATTTAGGCAAGTATATTGAATGAATAAAAAATTTTACTTCTTTTATGACAAATAAAAAGTATATTTTTCATCAAAGAATTTACGTTTATTAAAAAAAAAATATTTAGGTATAGGTTATCATTTCATAATCAATAAAGAAAATTTTTAAAAATATTTAGGTATAGGTTATTATTTCATAAGCAAATATATTGAATCAATAAACAAAGAATTTACGTTTATTAAAAAGATACATTTTTCATCAAAGAATTTACGTTTATTAAAAGACAAAGAATTTACGTTTATTAAAGAAAATATTTAGGTGTAGGTTATCATTTCATTATCAAGTGTATTGAATTAATCAAAAATTTTACTTCTTTTATGACAAATAAAAAGAATTTTTAAACGCACACTATATGTGAGAGAAAGGGGAGAGGGTGAGGGAGGGGAGAGAGAGAGAGAGAGAGAGAATGGAGATAGAGAGAGAATAGGTATACGCTACATACAGTTGTGTAACTATAGCTAGCGTTATCGCTCTCTCTTTGTAAGACATTCGTTATACACTTACTATATACACTTTCGTAACGCTTTTATTTAACGCTTTTTCGTGACGATTTTTGCTGGTTAGCACCCACCGCAGAGTTGTAATAGTGTAACGCGCCATAAGGAACTTCATTTCAATAATTTACCAGCATTCAAAAGCAATGTAATACAACCAGCCTAGGTTCTCACTAAAAATCTATCGTATGTCGCGGTGGCGCAATTGGTAACGCATCCTACATGAAATAGGAAGTTCCCGGTTCGAACCCAGGCTGTGGTAGTTTTTTTCTGAAAAGGAATAACGACAAAACGATGGGAGTTGAATACCAAACCCTATCTAACGACTACAAAACGTTTCATAATAAAAAATTTAAGAATTTTGTATTTGGGGGTGGGGGCAACTTCACACCGCCAACTCTGACATCATTGATTATAGTTCACCGAGGTGTGGATGATTTTGTCACAGAGAAATTTAGAGCACATAGCAACGACTTGAGAGTTACAGAAAAGAATAATATTTCGTGGTCTGGTTATGAGGCGAATATTTGGTCCCCACAACAAACAAAATAAAAAAAAATAACATTTAAATCTGATTATATGTACTTAAAGTTACAACATATGTAAATATTTTGACAATCGCTTAAAGTTACAACATACGTAAATATTTTGACAATCGCTTTCTTTTGCTTTGATGCAGAGCTTCAAACGATTGGAAAAATTCTAAGCTTTTTACCGCATATCTCCAATAGACAGTTTTTGCATTACTTTTAAGGCGGACCGCTTTAATGGTTTTTCATTTTTGAGAGGTTTACTGAAAGATGAGGCCTCCAAGATGGTTCAATTGTTATAATCAGCGAGATTCGAGGACGGAAATTATAGTTGCCTTTTGTGAGCAATGATAAAGTAAGAAAAATTCTCATCACAACATTTTTTACATTTCTTGATGTTATGAGTCGTTTTGCGATTTAGCTGATGCTGAGTTTCGAAGTTGTTACATTCTTTGACCCCAACAGTACTTCAGAAGTCAGTGCTGGACAGTAGACAAAAAAGCTCAAAAAATGTGTGATGGGTTTTTTTTTGGACTTTTTCACTTCTCATGAACGACAAATATATTTTCAATATTTTAACAACACGGATTAGCATTTGATCTTCTTAGAGACCTATTCTTTCGTCAGATCTCGTGAAAATGAAAAATTATTCAAGCAATCCGGGTTTTAAGTAATGGGAAAAATGTCTACTGGAGAGACGCGGCAAAAAATCTTAAAATTTTTCGAATCGTTTGACTCTCTGCATCAAAGTAAAAGAAAGTGATTGTTAAAATATTTACGTATGTTTTAACTTAAAGTACATATGATCAGAATTAAATGTTATTTTCTAAATTTCTTTGAAAAGATAAAATTATATAAGAAAGTGTGTGTCCAGGTTATTTGTTGTCACCCTGTATATGTACATATATTCTTTCCAGTCAGAGATTAGTTTTTGTATACGAGATAATGGATAATTCGCTTTAACTGAGTAAGTGTTAACGAGGATGATGTACTCATTACTGTATCATTGCTCAGCTCTGTCTATACGTTTTTCATTTTTTTGTTCTAATAAAAGTTATTATTTATTTACGTTTTAGGGTTGTTTATGTTCATTAAAACGCTGATATTTTGTTCTGTTCATAAAAGAAGATAGGGCGTGAGACCTGAAAACTCTATAAGTAGATTTTATTTTGATGCCTATCCGCAGGCATCTTCGGTGATTTAGTCAGGAGCGAATGCTTGGCTCGACGCCCCTGGCAGCAGATAGTCGTATCATTTCGCACAGTCGCGCGCGGCCCGCGAAGTGGTCAACATCCATTCCGTTCAGGAAGGGGCACGTGTTCGCGCTTTCCTTTTCGTCGATTCGCGCTGTCTTACTCCTTCTCTTTTCTTTTCTCCTCTCCTTTATTTTCGAGATATGTGTTATATATACAATATCCTCAGCACGTGTACGTGTGTTGAGGGAGTAATCAGTGAATGAGAAATTACAAAGTCACAAAAGGAATTTCAGGTGTGCTGTGATGTACGATGCGAACATGGATGCCTGGATGTACGATGTGGTAGGTGCCGCAAACCTAATCACTTCATTGTTTGAATTAATAAAACTATATAGTTTGCTTTACAGTAAATTTATTTTACTGAAAAATAATAGAATCATAAAAAATTCGAAAAATTATTACAGAGGAAAATGGAATAGATACACTCAGAATGATATTTGACTCAATCAACCAAAGAATTTTCTTATCATACGGAGAACAATGGGTTGGGTCAATCAAAATTTTCCTTTAATAAAATTTGGTTCTGTACGCCAAAAGATTTGGTTAATTTATCCAAATAAAAATTACTTGGCAAATTCAACCAAAAACACTTGGTACACTTAGAAAAAAGTTTTTTTGAATCAAAATTTTTTTTTAATCAAACAAATCTGTGCATTGCTATTTGGTAAAAAAAAACATTTCTTTGATTCAAAACAAATTTTTTGGTTGACCTATTCTTTTTGAATCAAACAAATATTTTGTTTGTTCTCACAAAATAATTTTTTAATTAAAAAAACGTTTTTTTGAATTAAAAAAAATTATCTTTAAAATTAAAAAAAAACATTTTGAATATAAAAAAACATATTTTAAGATTAACATTTTTGTAACTTTAATCGACATTTTTACAAACACATGATATTCCTAGCATTATTAAATATGCAAGTTATCAATACTTAAATTAAATTTTTATCTTAAGATTAAAGAATTAAATTAAAATTAAAATCACCTAATATATATATAATACAATCTGCTCAGAATCGAACGCGGGCCTCCAGGAACCCATTCTGAGAATGCTGACCACTAGGCTGTAGGGGGAGTAATAATAATTTTAGAATTCACCGCCCACATAAACTACATGAATATTCATAATATTGTCGGAATATAAAATTTCAGATAATGCATGAAGACAGGCGTCCTTGCAGTGCATTTTTTCTTTATTTGTTTAACAACGCAATTGCCATTCAGTCGTTGGCGTCATGGGTACGGCAAATGACGGGAGAAACTCAGACTCGGATCAGCGCTCCCTTTTGAGCGACCTCTTAACTAAAAGTTGAACGAAATTGATGAACCTACTAACTCCTGCTACGAAAAGTTTCAAAACCCTGAGCGTATTTTCTAAATACTTTACTAATTAAAAAGTTAATTGTTAAGTGTGAAAGAAATGGTATGAAATGTAAAATAATTAATTGTGCAAAGTTTAAATAGAATAGAATATGTAGAAAAGATATAGAAAAAGGAGATAAATAGATTTTGATCTTTTTTTTCTACACATATCTTTTCTTTATATTATTCTATTCTATTTAAATTTTTCAATACTTTTAAAGAGCGAAGAAAATTGTGATTTTGTAATCACTTTATCAATAAAAAAAGTTATAATATTCTATTTAAAATTTTCAATACTTTTAAAGAGCAAAGTAAATTTTGTAATCACTTTATCAATAAAAAAGTTATATTTATTTAACTCTTATTATTAGTTAAATGTCATAAAATTAGATAAAATGTGAATAATTATGCGTAATGACAAAAGGTAGTTAAAATAGTGTAATGAAAGTAATGAAATCTACCAGATTCGCAGAAATCTTTCGGAATAATATTACCTCTGAAAATAAAACGCCGAAACATGAAATAATAGATAAATCGATAAAACTCTTTTCCCTTCGCAGAGATTTAGAATTTTTTTCATATTTTACCGCACTTTGTCAACAAATAAAAATATTACTGGCAGGGATATAAATCGTAGGTTCTACGAATCTGTGTAGGCAACAGATTATATAACCACACTTTACCTTCTCTTGAACTGTTGACTGTTGCACATCCGCAGTGTAATTCACTCGACTCTCGTGCATCTCTCTCGGACGTCCCCTGAAGCTCTGCTCCCCCGTCTCACCTGCCGGATAAGTTACCCCAAAAATATGCCCGAGTGCCGTACCCATGGTTGGTGTCCAGATGACGAAAAATGCAAATGCGCATCCGCGTCCCTGTGAGAAATTCAGTTCAGAAAAATTATTTGTTTGATTTAAAAAAACTATTTTTTTGATTGAAAATTACGAATTCAGATAAATTGTTTTTCTTTACACGTGCATGCAAAACCCTCGTTTGAACACCGTTTACAGACATCCAAAATGGCCGTTTGCGAACCGCATTGATGAGCAGTGGCCAAAATGTTTTGTTCAATGGTGCCAGTGCGCAAAATTTTTTGCTCGCCGGTGACCGGTGTACAAAATAACATTTTGCACACCGTTTTACTACTAACGCCATCTAACGTCATAAACTGTTACTATGTAAACATCTTTTTGGTAAGGTTATTTTTAATGTCTGTAAACGGTGGGTAATCTCAGGTTTTGCATTTATTTGTAAAGAAAAATATTGTTCGATACACGAGGCCTCACGGGCGGGTTGTCACTGCTCGTGTGAAAGCCCATCACTCGAGCAGTGAGCAAACCGCCCGTTTGGTCTCTTGTATCGAAATATACTATTTTCTGAGTGTACAGTCAACAAACTATTTTGTGAAATTAACGAAGCGTAACAATTGAAAACGTTAGTTGATTCAAGCAAGCGAGTTTGGTCTGCTTAACACAAATTTTGTTCTCTTAACCATTTTTTTTAGTTCAACCAAGTGCAGTTAACTAAACGATTTTGTTGAATGAACAAATTTTTATTGATCGCTCCTATACGACATGATTAGTCCTATAATGGGGCACTGGAATTACAAATTTTATTTAGAATTTATTCTCTGCATTATTCTTATTTTCGGATTGATTTTGTTTTTATTCTCTACAATGTCTGAAGTGTAGCATTTTGTCGATACTAGTTGCCGGTTTATTCGTGTTTTTGTAACTGAGGGTAGAAATTGACAATTTTTTGTTCTCAATGCGGGATGATATACATTAACATTTGCTTAATCAATTGGCACTACGAATTTATCTCAGAAGCAAAGAGAAATAAAAGAAATTTAACAAAAAAAGTACTTTACGAATGTTAGGTTGGTTTAGTTTTTCTGCCCATCTGCCATTTTTTTAACAGTTTTTCACAGTGAAATTCATAAAATTGTTTAGATCTGGCTTGTTTTTTACAAACTCATTCATTAAAGTGCACTTTCTTTGGAAAAATGAGTGAAAAGTTGGAGAAATGTACTTTACGAAAGTTGCAGGTTAGATTAGCATTTTTTCAGAATTTTGTGCCATAGCTTTTTTATTATTTAACATTGAAGGTTCTGTTTTGGTTTTATTTGTTCGTAATTTCATTCAGAATACGATTATGAACTTCACCCTCTAATTTCGAATTAGAACTTCATCAAATAAGTGATTAAGTGACATTCTGACGATTTATAACAAAAACCGACATTTTACCGTAATTTTAACCCTTTAAGAACGAGGCCACTTTCTAGATGAAAAAATACATTTTTTTCATGTCACATTTGTTATTTCACGCGTCTTCTTTAAAAAACTTTACTTTTGGAAAATTCAATTTTTTAATTTTTTCAGCAAAAAAATTTTAAAATAATTTTCTGCTTGGAAAACCTTTTTTAGCATGCATTTATACTTGTCAAATTTTTTGAGAATTTTTTGATTACAATTGCAAGCGATATTTTAAAAAATAATCAGTATACCCTTATGTGCATATGTGGCATATAACTAAAGGGTTAAAATTTAAAATATATAACTATTGCCTTACATTAATTTTTACATTGTTTCTGAGTTTTCTGAAACAACATCTCTTTAACTTTCCAATGGAATTTAATATTTTTTTTTTTTCAATGAAAACTTCAACTGCGATTTTCTCGAAATGCTGTTTCGCGGATTTCAAATTTTAAAAGCGTCTCACATCCTCATTTTTGAAGCTAGACGGTTCAATTTCTTTAAATATAAGGAATTTATCTGGGAATATGCTCATATACGTAACTCCATATCGACAAAGTGGTACATTTAAATACGGATGTACACATCTAATGATACACGGAAAAAAATCTGTAACAGAACTACGTACAAATTCAGTACCTGGTCCAGAGAAACAACAACATACTTAAATAAGGGATGTTTAATACCTAAAGATTATTCCCTTCTTGCAATATTTACACATTTATTTTGTGATTTCAATATAATTTCGATATGCTTACGGTTTGTTAAATTGAAATAAAACTTTGTACGCACCGGTATATACAGGGTGTCCACGCTAGGCTTACCGAAAAGTATGCAATCCGCCTTACACGCCAATTCTATTCTCATAGCCGTGAATGCCGGGTTGCTTTCTTTTTGGTAAGCCCATGCTTGGAAACCCTGTATAGGCTGTCGTATCAGATTATCAAATGCATTGAGTGTAAAATTAAATTACAAGGAATTGAATGTAAACACAACAGCTGGCGCTGAAGACGGCCATTTTTCTTTCCTACGGCTTTGTTCACTTCTGACTCTCCCATTTTGGCATCTGAATTTGAACTGAATTGAAGCTTTCACTATTTTATCCTCTGGTCGGGCATCTAGTTTTTCATACACACGGTCGAGCATCTATGACGATATCGTCATTAGCTTTATTTAAACTACTTAGAGGTGTCAGAAAATTTCAAAAAAATTTAGAAAATAAGTTTTAGGTCTCTTCTTGACATTTTAATAGTTTTAGATTGAAAATGTTTTAACAATTAACAAATAAAAAATTTTTTTGGGATTAACTCTTTATATTATAGTCTTTCAAAAGCAATTACTGTTATATGAATCGGTTTCAAAAACGATATTTATTTTAACACCTCAAAATGATGTAATTTGAAAAGGAGAAATTTGGGATAAAATTGAATTATTTATAAGAAAATAGTCCTTTTATTGCAAAAATATTTATTTATAGAATATAAAAAATGTAAAAACAATTGAACAATGTATAAAAATTTATAGAAAAAAATACAGAAAAAATCTATTTGCATTTAGCGCAAATATGTTAACAATGGTCATCACACACTGCTCGTTTGCAAAAGGAGCAGCACCAGGTTCTCTTTTTATCTTTCGGATCATATGATAAGCAGAATCTTCTTTTACTGCCTGTAAATTTACTCATATTTTCATCAGTGTCATCGGCTAAATTTAGAAAAGCTCTTATTTGAAGTTTTTTGAAACGTTGAAGCTTGGGAATTTCTAAACGGGCCAGTAGATGTGGCGTTACGAGGCTTATTGTGAGTTTCCTTAGAAAATCAATTCTATAACAACAGCTTGATGTTGAATATCCGAAAGATGATCCTCTTGTTCCATATTATCGGCTTCGTCATCACTCGCTTCGTCGTAAAAGAATGGCTGTCGTTAACGAAGAAAATAGCGAAAATTTTCATTTACATCGTCCATTTTTTAGACTTTTATGACTGTAAATTATTTTTAGAACTTAAATTTGAAAATTCTCATTTACATCGTCCATTTTTTAGACTTTTATGACTGTAAATTATTTTTAGAACTTAAATTTGATGGAAAGAGTTTGAAAGAAAGGGTTTTGAACGAGAAAATATAAAGATTTCATTTACCTCAAAAATCGCAAATGACCCAAATCCTAATTAGGGTCATTTGGCCAAAAGATCGAATTTTTACTTAAGGGTGGATCTAAGGGATAGAGACCTGGGTCTCTCATCACCATAAATGTTTGTCTATTTATCGAAGCTAAGTTTTAAGATTTTTTAAATGGCAAAAAAACATCCTAATTGGGGTCATTTGGCCAAAAGATCGAATTTTTACTTAAGGG
>JBAGKK010495522.1:0-15321 GCA_037177015.1 Euceroptres primus
AGTGACCGAAACGTTTCAAAGTAAATTTTGCATCTCATTCTTTTTTGACCTTCTCTTCCACGACTTCCTGCGCTGATGTCTGAGTATGAAAATCGAATACAAAATTTTGTTCAACTTCAAAAATTAGCTTCGTTATTAATAATTTTTAAAGTATTCAATAAACAAATGGATAGTTTTCGTCCTTTTTGCGCGAAAAAAATTATTTTTCATCTAACGTGTGACGAATTATCGTATCAGACTTCTTCTAGTACGAAAAATTGCCAGCAACTGATTAGTTTCAATTTTAGAAAAATGAAGTTAAAGTTGATTGAAAATTCAAGGCTCTAGAGTGTTTTGAACAGTAAATTTCAAATCCAGACCATTAACTGTGAGGCAGGGTGGGTCGAGTGCGAAGAAGTTTCTAGAGCGTCAGAAATAATTAAAGAAAATTTGAAAAGCTCGTAAAATATTTTTTAGTTTTTTGAGGTTTACAAAGACGAGATTTTCTCCTAGAAAAACTCAACATCTTAAAATCTCACCAGATTTTTGTTTGAACGACTAAGAACCATTCGCATTCGAAAAATGAATTTTCTGAACAGTATCAAAGTCTGGCGCTTGAAAATTGAACATATTAAGCAGATTATAGAAAAAATTAAAAATTGAAAAATTTTTTAAACTTATTTTAGCCTTGGGGAACCTCAGGCCATTGACCGAACACTTTCAAATTTAACGCAGCTCATACGAGACCAAAATGAAGCTTATCAGTGCTAGGGTGTTTTTGATTTCTAAAATTATTTTTTTCGACTCACCCTACTGTGGGGCATTCCATTTCAAGTGCAAAATTCAAGTCACCGATTTTGATTATTTTTAATTATTGCATTCTCTTTGGGCCACTAACTATTAATGCCAAACTATTTTGCAAAATTAGCAATATTTTCAAAGATACTTACAATTGAAAATTAAGGTCATTTTTGCAAGATTTTTTAACATTGTTACTGTTAATCCTATAAAAAAGAATCTTAATACAAACTTATGCCAAAAGTATTCAGTTTTAATAAAAATTGGAAAAAGTGGTCGAAATGGCAAATTTTCCATTATTTATTTTTAAAAAAATTTAATTATTGTTTTTCTATCTGAAAAAGAGCACAGATTTTAGTTATTTTAAATTACATATGTAATTCAGACCTTCGTGAAGCTGCAAAAAATATAAAAAATATGTTTTTTGTTATTGTCTAAAAAAATTGTGTGCACATATCATATGAATCTTATATTTCTACCGGATATTTTAAATAATGCATGTTACAATTCGAAAAGAATAGAATTTTTTTCAAATGTAGAATTCAAGATCCAACTCACCTCCCATTGATCAGACGAAGCCAAATATAAATATTACCAACACACAAAAGACAAGTTTTCTCACAAATCTCTTTATGATTAACTATGCGTTGATAGAAGAAGATATTAAATTATGGTAAAGTTGAAAACACTCGAAACTGCTAAGTGATTACCTTTTTAAAATTCGGTTATTATATAGTCTGTTTTTTACCTCTTATCAACGTTTTATCTAAAAATGCATAATATTATCATGAGGCACGCTTAAGGTCGCTTTCCTATGCAATTAGCGATGTTTAAATAAAAAAAAATAAAATGTTATAATGAATCGAATAAAATTGGAGCCTAGGAAAAAATTGTCATTTGGCATTCGAATGTATTCAATAAGAAATTCAAAAGGAAAATTAAAAAAATGTCCTATGTGTACAATATCTTATTCCGGATTTTTTTAATATAGTGTTCGGTGTCAACTAATGTGCAATTTATAAATAATACAAAGAATTTTTGTTGAAATTATAAATTTTAAAAGTGCAAAAAAAGGTTCTTTTGAATTTTGTTTACTGCACTTTTCTTAAAAAATGATAAGGAAATTTCTTCAGCTCGAATGAACAAAACGTACCTACCATATTTTTTTCCTGAAAAAAATGTGTTTATCGTTTCTAAATTATTTCAAAGTCGTAACATTTTAAAAACGATGAAAAAAATTGTTTGCGGGTTTCGCTATTCGTTTATAAATTACATTTTCATATAAAATTCCTCTTTGTGATACTTCCTTTTCTATAATACTTTATTTTATAATTAACATTAATATTATGCTATTGTATTCATTGTATACATTTAATCTACGATAATTGAAAAAATTTTATTTTACGTATACTTGTATTTGTCTCTTTATCTGGGTTCCTCCCTCATTATGGTGAATAAGATTTTATTAAATTTTAAATTTTGTTATGAAATTTAGTCCCTTAATTTCTTTTTCTACCTATGGATCATTTATAAATTAATATTTAACTTAAAAATATTTTTCTGCATGCTTACCGAATCACAGTACTTAAAAAAAAAGTTCAAAAGCAAAACCTTTTTCACGAATTCTACGTCATATTCTTGAAACCGGAGATTCCCTCTTTACTACTAGATGTATGACGTCACTTATTTTAAAGGAATGCCCTTCATCTTTAACCAGACAGGTTAATGACCCCTCTTCTATTACTTTACCACCCCCACGTCTCACCTGACCACCAAAATCCAGACGGGAATCCCTTATTTCAGGAACATTACGTCATCTTTCTACCTTCCCTCCCCCACTCCTCACTTAACCTCAAAAACCGACACTTCAACACCACCCCATTCCTCTTCCAGATGGGTATCTCCGATTCCAGGAACACTACGTCATATTCTCAGTAACCCCCCTTCACCCCTCTTCCCTCTTAACCACAAAACCCCCTTCATGGAAAGGTTGGGTATTGATATTCTTAGTTAATGAATACCCTCTATTTTTATTTAAGCAATGCAAATACCTCGATAAATGAATATTTTATTTTATTTCTTTCCTGAGTAGATTTCTATCATAAATCAGAACCAAGAGGGAGGGGGATATTGAGTAGGGGATTTTGAGTTTAATATGTTCAACAAATCCAAATCAATCCTAACTTATTGATACATTACTAAATCTATTACAAAGTATATATTTCTTCGATGAGCAATATGTCTAATCTCGAGGAGCGATACGTCCTAATCACGACTATTCTCTTTACAGTATTTAAACTATATATCTAGGCATATGTATCTATTTTCATAAATCCTATAATCTCGTGATCCCAACAGAATAAATTTGAGGGCCTTAACATCTATAATATAATTCATATATGATTAACGGAAATATATATGAATTAACGGAAAACGCAAAGTATAATAACTCTAACATAAATCAATATCTCGCACATACTTATAATTTTTATTTCAAACCTCTCATATTTCAATAATTGTAAATGGTTCTAAGGTCCATTTATTTAATTAATATCAGAAAATATAGACATAAGGCAAATTATGGTCCGGCGTATATTCAATATAGATATTGGGTGATATAAATGCTTCTTAAACTATATCGGCATAAAAATCGCCTATTGATCAAATATTGCCTATGGATTTGTATTTATTCGGACGTTTACAAACTCTCAATCAAATCAAAATGAAACACAATTGTCTAGCCACGAAATCGCCTTTTTTTATTCCTTTATTTATCCAATATCTATTTAAATCCAATTCAAAAATAGCAAAGATAAAATGAAATACAAATTCTCAAGAAGTGAGATGAGATTTAGACTCCAAGTCTCACAACCAATCTCAAAACCTCTAAGTAGAGATGGATATGTCCACCATGGGAGATGAGGAAGGGTTTCAACCAAACAAGCTGACCTGACTGCACCCTGTAAACAGGATGCGTTGATCTTCTAACCTCCATAAATGGAAAGGTACCCTTTAGTCAGCTAACCCGGAGACACCCTGTGAACAAGGTGCTCTGATGTTCTGGACTTGTAGAGCTGAAGAGATACCTTGGCGGTAGCTAAACCGGTAACACCCTGTAAACAGGATGCACTGGTCTTCTAAACCACCAAAACTCTAGGTTTAAATCGAACGGCTTATCTCGCTGATAAGAGTGTAGAGAGAGAATAGAGGGATGTAACCTCCGCAGAAGCAGGAATCCGAATGCCGCTTCGCGGTCAGTGTAGTAACCCTGTCGGCTCGCTAGCCCTCCACCGCTAACTTTCGGAGAGTGGGATGCTCTTATTCATGGCCGGGCCCTACCATACGTTGTCATATCTCTACTTCTCAAGCCTCGCCGCCTATATAGTGCGACGTTGTCACTTTTGCCTAAATCCTGTTTTTGAACCCACTCGTAGCTTCGTAGTCAATAGTCATTTCTGCTATACATCTATATATTCATATTCTCAGTAACCCCCCCCCCCTTAACCCCTCCACACCCTTCTCCCTTATACTCCCAAATATACCCGAAACTCAAGTCATTAACCCCCTAGCTGTGTAAACACTCCACCAGCTACCCTCATCGTTAAGTAAACACGTCTGGCTGAGGACGACCGGCGATTAGTTGTTCTATACTACTTACGTTATTGAAAGTTATTGTAATGTTGTTAAAATGAGTAAAACTTATAAATTTTTGAAAGCATTATATAAATGTTTGGTGCCCCGCATGTTTTGTGGTAGCACCTAAAATTATAAGTTGGGAACTAAATTTTAGGTTAGGATGTTATAGTATCTGATACCTACAATAGTTTTGTGTGGCGCTAGTTTCAGGGGGCGCTAAAAATTTGAATCATTGTAAAGAATTAAAAGTTCTTATAATGGTAAATGGTACGTGGTAAATTATGTTAAGGTTTTCCGTATCGGTTCTAAAATTAACTGAATTCTCGTTTTCAACAATATAGTACATCTCTAAGACTTTCTCCTAGGACAATCAGCTTGGATAAGGCAGTATCGGTTTCAAATTTTCTTACAGAAGTCTTGTGTTCCGAGATTCTGTTCTTGAGTGGTCCTTTTGTTTGGCTGATATAGAAGCTATTACAATCTTTATAGATGATTTTATATATAGTTTCTTTATTATTATGTGTGACATGTGATGTGTTTTTGTTGAGAACTTCTAGTCTTCGATCAATTGTTTTTTTTTAATAAAGTTATATGGAAAATTCAATAATGCATTTAAGAGTTCTCTTAATTATATCAATCGAAAAAAGACCGAAGGCCACAAAATTCAACCTCATTGTTCAATAGTTCCAGCAGCAGGTGAAACTATCGAACAATCATCATGTAATTCCCCAATTGGTCTACAATTTATATCTTCTCCTATACATTCCTTTCCATAACCTACAAATACCTATTCAATCCGTAACTGGGCTAGAATCAAACGAGTTAGCGCTTACCTCGAAAGGGATATATGGCCTAATGGATTAATAAAAATAATAATAATAAATCATTCAAAAACAAAGCAGACAGTAGTGGTCCTAGATTTGAATCTTAAAAAACTCCAGAGATGGCCGAGAATGCTTGAGACGAGTAAACTCCGTATTAATATTAGGGCGCTCCCCTGCTAAGAAAGTTGGATAGGATTTGATAAGAAAAAATTCAATAAGTTTCAATCCGTTTTTTGGCCCAGAAGTGGATAGGATTTTCTTTATATTTCTATCAAAACTGTTTGATAGAAAGTCTATCATAATAAATAATCATTTCTATACGAAGTGACTCACGGTGACCCACTGAAAAGGCAATTAATTTTAATCAAACTTTTGGATAGAAATAGCTATTGATTTCTTTCAAAGCGATACATATCTAAGCCATTTCTTGCATACAGTTGCAGAGATAATATAATCCTTAAATGTAAATTGTTTATAATATAACTTAGGGACTACAACGAAGACTATACTACACTACACAAAATACATGAACCTAACACTAATATATACACAAACACTGCGTCACTATACAAATAGTAGAAGTATATCGCACACACTACGCTTGGTAGAGAAGATTCGAAGCTGCCTTATACACTAACTATTAGACCACTCTTAACTTTCAGGAAATTGTATTTTGCTTAATAAATCGAGACAGAAAGATTCTAACAAAGTGCAACATTCGTAGCTTAATTTGACTGAACCAAGGTCACTTTCAGCATAGAATTTCATTAATAAACATAATTAATTATTCATTACTATTGTAACTTATCCGCAGGTGACTTGTACCTTCTATCTGCTCAGCAATCTTCACAATTGCTATCAACTTTTATATACTAAATACTTCTATCAAAACCTATGTTTTTCATTCACTGACATTTTTATCAAATTCTATCCACCGTCAAACATTGTACTTTTCTATCATCCTTAATGAAATAAAACACTACCAAATCTTATTCACTCATGACTGCTATCAAATTCTATGTTTCTGATTTCCAGAATTTTCTATCAAATTCTATTCGTCAAGACAAAAAAAAACTTTCCTATCACTATTTCATCATAGAAACTCTATCAAATCTTATTCAGAGAAGCATATTTGTATCGAATTCAATATCTCTGATTTCCAGAATTCTCAATCAAATTCCATCTGCACATCATATGTTTCTCATTATCAGCATCGTTAATCAAATTCTATCCACAGAGATAGTTTACATTTTTCCAACCATATAGGTTTTATTTAAGCAAATTATATCAAACTTTATCTTCTCTTGCCAGTATTCTTACTATTTACATTGCTTGCTTGAATCAAGAAAACTTTATTATTGTTCACTGACGCATTACTCCACTTATCACATAAGTTTTATCATTTCATTTTACATAACTGTCATTGTAATTTTACGTTACACTTGTAATGTAAAATTGTGGTAAAATCCCAAAAGTCATGAGTGGATAAGATTTGATAGAGTTTCATTTCAGAAAGAATGATAGAAAAGTAAAAGTCTTACCGGTGAATAGAATTTGATAGAAAATTCTACGAAACAGAAACATAGGATTTGATTGATCGTGATACTTCTTTGATTGAATTAGATAGGAATTCTATCAAATGTGCTAATAGAATTTAATTTGTGTGATTTTTTTGATTGAATTGGATAGGATTTCTATCAAATATGCTGATAGAATTTGATTCGTTAAACTTTTATATTAGAATTTGATAGGATTTCTATAAAAAAAATTAAGATGTTAGGTTGTCGAGCAGTATTTTTAATAATACAGAATGATCTTAATTTTTGTTTCTTATTGTTCAATTCATTTTTTATTATTTTTTCTCGTTTTCAAAAGAACTTGAAAATAATTTGAACAGTAAGAAACAAAAATTAAGATCATGTTGAATTTCTATCCAATGTAATAAGAGAATTTTATTCCTGAAATATTTTTAATTGGATTTGTTAGGATTTTTACCAAATGTGCTGATAGAATTTTATTGAAATTTAAATTTACGACAGATTTTGATCACATTTTCCCTAAATTTATAGAATTTGATATTTTCCATCATAGAAAATTTATCAAATCCTATATATTTTCAATACTTTTTTCCAGCAGAGTCATTCAGATATGAATCAGGGCGGCGTCCCATGTCTGCACTTTTACCCAGCGTCAAAACGCAGACATGGGATTCCACCCTCATTGTTAAAGTTTTACCAATATGTTGAATGTATTGTTTAATGTTCCAGAAATTAAAAATCTTAATTGATTATGATGAAAATGGATATTTGCTTCAAATATTCACAAAAAACGTGCAAGATAAACCAACATTATTCATAGAAGTTATTCAAAGACGTAATCACAATGTAAGTATGGCACAAGTACAATTTACGGTCTAGATTATTTTTTTAATTTAACCTATTTTTGAGTGCAGCTAAAAAAATTTAGCTTTTTAACAAAAATAAAGAGAGAGCAAATTGCTGTTACCATAATACAATATTAGCTGCGGTTCAAATTCAAGGATGATTTTATTAATTAAGCGATACTGAAGTAATAATTCTTTATGTTCTAATACAGGGTTTTGGAGCTGGGAATTTCCAAGCATTGTTTGAAGCAATCGAATTGGAACAAGAAAAACGAGGAAATTTATAAATAGAGAATGCTTCTAATTATAAGCAAAAGCTAACATTACAACGCAGATACATTGTTTCTGATGAAGAATTTAATAACAATGTTAAGGAAGTTACTCAAAAATATAGCCAGTAATAATTTCAGTTAATTTCAATTTTTCATTTCAATTAATAACAATGTTAAGGAAGGTACTCAAAAATATAATTAGTAATAATTTCAGTTATAGTCTATTCATCGAGTAAGTAGAGTTAAAACGGAGAAGATAACGGAACATCAACCAATGAAAACTGCAGCCTAAAATAATTGACCAAAAAAATTTTTCTTTAATAGTACTTTGTGTATGTACTTTAATAGTACATGTGCAAAAAGGCGGACATTCGACAAAGGTTGGGAAGTTGGCTGCACGAGCCGGAAGAGAGTATCAAGGGCACACGAGCCGTCGTCGGTGTTCCTGTAATACGAGCTGCATACAAGTGGCGTCAACTTAACCAATGATCCAAAAAGGTGACCCCCTAGGTGCGCAAGCATTAAGGCGGCCGTGCTGATTGACTATTATTATTTTATTTCATGAGCTCGGTTAAACTTGACGCACGCGCACTTAGGCGTTCATCTTTTGGGAACACTGAACTTCACAGGCTTCGTTGATGTCCGGGTTTTCGCACTTTTGGCACAATATTTATTTGTGTAGTTAAAGGAGAAAACAGGCGATTTCGTCAAGTGTGAAGTTGGCGGCATGCGGCGAAATCGCCTTCTTCTCGAGTTGCACACTTTATTTTTTGTAGCAAGTACACAAAATTTTCGATTTGAGACGCCTGTAAAGTGTCGAGAATACTGTTCATTTCTGACTCATTTCCTTTCGGTAATTTCCTGTTTAGTTAAGCAGAGTTTCCTCAAAGTTCACTGGTGCAGCTAAATACGAAGGTTGAAGCGCGCAAGCGCAATTGAAGAAACTCTACTCCGCAATGCGCAACTAAATAGAAAAGTACCGAACGGAAATTATTCAGTAAAGAGTAGCATTCTCGGCAGTTTACAGACGCCGAAAATCGAACATTTCGTGCAAATGTTACAAAAAATACTTTTTGTAACGAATACACAAAAAGTCACTAGAGTGTTAAAAAAGTATGCTAAAAAGTTGTTTTTTTTGGCACATCTAACCAAAACGTGCCACTTTCTGCACACTTTCTGTGGTTAAAGAAACGGACTTTTTATGCATGTGTTGCGGCAAACAACCTTGCGAGGTCGTCTTCTACTTGCTCCGTGAATAAACTACAGTGTATGAATAAAATAATCTACCAGTACGTATGCAAGTAGACAATACTGGGTTATGTTGTTGAGTACAATTTTATTTACTTTATCGGTGTTTTCTATTATCTAAATCAGCAGTTTGCAACAGTGCAGACAAAATGATCTAAATTTGGCAGCATTTGTCCTCACTTTTTTATGACATATATCCTTTAATAACAACCTATGTTTAACACACAAATTTATTACCGACACTTTATACTGCTACCACTGCTGCAGATCCTACTATGCGTTCATTAAATGCTGACCACTCTGCAAAAGTGTCAAAAACTCAGCGAAAAAAATCGCTAATTAACAAGACTAACTTTATTGCAAAAAGAATTTTATTCTGCACAAATAGTCTATTGAAGTACACTAACTAAAAAAGTTATTCTGAAACACGTAAAGCGGTAAATGTTAAAAAACATGGTTCACGGACCTACTTTTTCGTTTGTGGACTTCCAAATGTCACATCTTTGTTAAAAATTATGGAAACGGGTTGAAAAAATCAAGCATCTTTCTGAAGGCTTTCTCAATCCATAGTCAAAAAGAAAATTCCAACATGTTAATAATTTTAACCTACAAAATGATTTATGTGGGAAGAAGATATCTCAGATCCTAATAACGGTAGAATGATGTGTTTGAGCTTGAAATGTTTCAAAAAATTCTACGAATACAATTGTTGAACAAAAATAGATTGATTTTAATCAAACAGTTGCATTTCAAATAAAAACAGATTACATTTCTACCAAAATTGATGAAGTTCCAAACCAAAAAAATGACTTTTCAACTGAAAAGATCAATATTCTACCAAAACTAGGATAGTTAAATTTTTAGTTAAAAAATTTGAATTTCAACAAATAAAATATTTCAATTTTTAACCAGAAAAGATGAAATATCAAAGAAAAACGATAAAAAATGTCCAAGAATTGTAATTAATAAAGTGCAATTTAATGCTTTATTTATAATAAAAGTGTAATCTATCGTTAATCGCGATAAAGTGACAATAAATTATTGTATGCTTTTGTAAATTATATTACTACAGCTTCGAAAATAAGTTTAAAGATCACGTTCTACGCGCTTGATTTTTTTTTACATTTTCTTCGGCCTCCAGATGTCTGGTAGAGAGGGATGAATAGCAGTCTCTAGCCTCATACTGATACCCAGTATCTTATTGAGAGTAATGATTACTCCCTTTATCCTCGGGCGCAGAAAAAATACAAGAAAAAAATAATCTCTAAAACGCTTTACGTATTAATTTTACAACTTTTTTCGGTTAAACAATTGTATTCGTAGAATTTTTTGAAACATTACAAGCTTAAACACATCGTTTTACCGTTTTTAGGAGCTGAGATAGCTTCTTCCCACATGAATCATTTTGTAGGCTGAAATTATTAACATTTTGGAATTTTCTTTTTAACTATGAATTAAGAAAGCGCTTAGAAAGATACCTGATTTTTTTTCAACCCGTTTCCATCATTTTTAACAAAGATGTGACATTTGGAAATCCACAAACGAAAAAGTAGGTCCGTGAACCCTGTTTTTTTACCATTTACCGCTTCACATCTTTCGAAATAATTTTTTTAGTTAGTGTACTTGAATAGATTATTTTTGTCACAATATTTGAATCAAAAGCAACATGAAGTCTTCAACAAAAATAACACTATTCCAAAAGAATAGTGTAATGAATTATATTGTTATAATTTATCAATTAATTTTCTAAATGTTGCACTTTTATGTTTCTAAAAACATAAAGTTTAAGAGTTGAATAGACCTAGAACATACAATATGGAATTGGTTCTTTTAAAAATTAAAAGAGTATTAAAATTTTTATAAAAATTTCACCTCAGAAATTATTCATGTTGTGGCCATTCACTACTAACAATACTGATATAGTGTAAGAAGGAAGAAAATCTATATATAGAATTATATTTTAAACTATATGTATAATATACGTTTTCATTACAATAAGATAATTTATCTATTATATTATTCTATACTGGTTCTGCCGTTTATTTCTAAAAACAATAAAAAATAATAATATCCAATATAATGTGTTGAGTATTAAAAAACAAAAGCGATATCTCACTAAAAACAATGTATGGGCAATTCTCCACATATAGAGCACTTTCGTGTCCAAGAGATGAATAATCAAAACTATTAGTTGTATTTTGGCGAAACTTGGTAAGGTCAACCTTTCAATACCTGGTTTTTTTCCATGAAAAATCGAGATATTGTGCGACCGGTATTGTGAAATAGAGGTGGTCCCTTTCAAGTATACAATAAGATTCATGTATGCCTTTTCTCCGGCCTGAAGGTGGGCTTCGAAAAAACGACGATTTTTGAAATTGTTTCATGTAGATTATATAGAAAATCATCGTTCTTTTTTTATCAGACCAGACATTTACATATCTCCATGAATCATATCATGAATTGAAAAACCAATACAATCAATGACTCCGAGTAACCATGCAAATATCCCAACCTTAATTTTCGGCTCTTTAGAGACAACGCACTCAAACAAGATTTGAAGCCTACCTTCAGGCCAGAGGGAAGGCATACCATATATATGAATCATACTGTACAAGAAAGAAGAATTACGACTTCGGGTTTTTCCGAGCACGTTCTTTCGTTTTCGTAAGGGCTGTCACTATCGGTATTGGGCGACACTTTCGCTATATCGGGTGCCAGATATTGAAAGGTTGACCTGTAACAATCTTCATTTTAGTGTCCCATAACATCATCCATACTGAAGTATTTGATTATATTACTATTGTAAATGGGCATAAAATAAAATTAAATACCCCAACAAAAAAAAACGGTTTACGAAATGCAAAGTTTACAACCTAATAGAAAATATATAATAAACTATTTTACAATTTATACTTAATGATTTAAAAGGCTTAAGGAAATGACCGTGGAAATATTGAATAATTATGGCGGCTTGACGGCCAAAGTTATCTTATTACTATAATAGAATAATTATCCTAAATTTGGTAATTTGAAACCTCGCAAGAGGGAGAGAACGCGAAAGCCAGACGGAATTACGAAAATGTACCATTCGAGAATCGTTGAAATACCGTTGGGAAATACCATTGAGTAACCGTTGAGTTACCATTGGTGAGCCCAATGGTATTTCAACGGTCATTTCGCGCTGGGCAAACTGTTAAGACTTTATCTACTGAAGACCAGAGTAAAGATTAAAGGTATTGAGAAACACTGTTGGGTGGGGACTCAACGGTTATTGAAAGATTTCTCAACGGTATTTGAACGGTTTTCAAATGGTATCTTTCGTTAATGCTCAACGGTTATTGAATGGTATTTTCTCAATGGTATTTGAACGGTTCTCGAATAGTATTTTTCGTTAAAGCTTCGCAAATCCAGTAGATGAGAGCAGTAGATCTACGGATTTAATCAGTCTGCTCCCTTAAAACGAATACAGTAGGACCTCCAACTTTTCACCTTTACGGAGCAGCGTAAAAAGATGAAGGTAGGGGAAATTGACGTTGCGCAGTAGGCATTTACGCATACACGTGTGTATACATGTGTGCATATAATTTATTTGCGCAAGCGTCAAATTACTATAACTGTGCTATAACAAGCTTTTTTTTCGCCAATCTCATATCTACGGGGAATGAGTTATCGATAGACAAAAAAAATGGTATTTTGTTTCATTTAAACAAATGGAATTTGTTTAAAAAATTTTTTTCAAAAATTCGTTTTTTCCCCTATAAATTATTACTATTGATCTAGTGGAATATTTATTAACATTAATTCAATAATTTTCAATTATTTAAAAAAATGGAATTTGTTTAGATGATGTTTTGTTTTTAAAATTCTTTTTTTTCATTAAAAATTAATAACATTTCTTTAGCGGAATATTTATTAACATTTTTTGATTAATTTTTAATTGTTTAAACAAATTCCATTTGTTCAAATAATTTCTTTTCAAAATTTGTTTTTTTAAATAAAAATTATTGCTGTTGGTCTAGTAGAATATTTGACAACATTAGTTAATTAATTTTTAATTATGCAAACAAATTCCATTTGTCTAAAAAATGTTTTTTTTTTCAAAAATTCGTCGAAATGGCAGTTTATTATCATTAAGGGACATAAATTTATTTTTAAATATTTTACAATTGTTAAAACAATAAATTATTATTTTTTCAACTAATAATAAAGTTTATATATTAATTAGTTTTATATTTACATCTTACCTCCACTATTTAACAAACCCTTATTTGTTTTCACAAATTTAATTTGTTCGCTTTTTTCTTATATAATCTTAATCTATAATGTCTATCACTGTGTGTCGCTATATAATTATGTTTTTTGCTGTCTGAAAACTTTTTCCTATACTCTTTAACCAAATGTAATAAAAATTGTTTTTGATCCTCATTTCTCGTTAATAAATTGTTCAAATCAGACATCCATTTGACGGCTCTCTTTGGAATATCGTTGACCACTTTGAGTTGATTAACAATTTTCTTTCCTTTTTTGTAGGCTTCATTTTCCATCGAATGTGAAGCATCTTCTTGAAGAAAGGATATCTCTATACGGAAAGTTGAGAAGAATTTATTTAAATCACGACACACAGTGACAGACAATATAGATTAGGATTATGTTTATTGTTTCAACAGTTGGAAAATATTTGAAAATAAAATGTCACTTAATGATAATAAACTGCCAGTTCGACGAATTTAAAACAAAAAAAATTTTAGAAAATTGGAATTTATTTAAATAATTAGAAATAAATTAACCAATGTTGTTAAATGTTCCACTAAACCAACATTGACAATAAAAAAAAATTTAAAAAAAATTATTTAAACAAATTGAATTTGTTTAAACAATTAAACATTAATCAAACAATCATGATAAATATTCCACTAAAGAAATATTAATAACTTCTAATGAAAAAAAAGAATTTTTATACAAAAATTATTTAAACAAATTCCATTTGTTTAAATAATTAAAAATTAATGAACCAATGTTAACAAATATTCCACTAGACCAATAGTAATAATTTTTAGGGAAAAGAACGAATTTTCGAAAAAAAATTATGTATTTTAACAAATTCCATTTGTTTAAATCATTGAAGAATAATTAACGAATGTTTATAAATATTCCGCTAGACCTATATAAATAATTTTAAGTAAAAAAAGACGAGAATACAGTGCTCAAAAGGTCGATTTCATGCAGAATTGATATTTTAGGTTTTAAGGGTAGTTTTCAGGGACTCGCGCGGGTGTGTTAGGGGTGTCAAACCCATATGTCTGATACATAAAATTCTTCGTTGGATAATTTTCTACAAGCCTCTATACTTTCCCGTTACATGTCCCCAAACCCTACAAAATTATTCCAACAACTCAAGAAAGTGATTTTTCACCATGCATTTTACATGGGAAACTTCAAGTCATAACCGGCACGTGTTAAAATCGAAAAAAAAATACGGAATATCTTTTTTCGGATATGGACTGCAACTAATTTTCAATTTCATTATACATTCCGAACAACAATTTATCAGCGACAGAATCCGCAGTGCTATTGAGTTGCTTGCTGGGGCTGACGAGATGACAAAAGATGTCACTTGCCCAGCAGAGGCTGCTCGACTCGTCTGTGTACGCTTACCAAATCATCACCGCGAATCATTCGTAAACTGATTAATTGCGTTTTACGAATGACGCATGACTTTTGGTAATTTTGGGTGGACTAATTACCGTAGGAAATGACAATGAAATTGAAAAAAATCACGTATATTACTTTATTTACCGTAAGAACTGAAATATTAGTTTATCTTATTTAAAAATGACTGGTGATTTAATGCAATGCTTTTGTTTGATTCCAATTATTTATCAGAGGCAGAATTTATAGTGTTATTGAGCTGCATGCCGGGTCTGACCAGATGACAAAAAAATATGTTACTTGATCAGCAGGAGGCTGCTCCACTTTTCACTGTACGCCTCCCAAACTATCAACACAAATCAATCCTAAAACGATGAATCCCCTTTTACGAATAATGCCTGATTTTTGGCAATTTCGACTTAACAAACTGCTCTTCAGTCATCGTATTGATATCGGTATGTTTCAATTAACGCAACTAATTTTCAATTGCATTACATTCCCAACAACAATTTATCAGCGACAGAATCCGCAG
>JBAGKK010495533.1:0-15320 GCA_037177015.1 Euceroptres primus
TAAAAACGGATAAACAGAAAAGACTTTTCACAGATATATAAGGATACAAATGGATTTCACTTATGTGAGGTGAAATCCATTTGTATCCTTATCTATCTGTGAAAACAGAAAAAAACTTTTCACAGATAGATAAGGATACAAATGGATTTCACTTCACATAAGTGAAATCCATTTGTATCCTTATCTATCTGTGAAAAGTTTTTTCTGTTTATCCGTTTTTATCCGTGAAGTAGATTACCTGCCGGAAGTAAGAAAGTATTCAAGAGGATAAGGATTTCCAAGTGTAATAACTGATAAGCAATGATTGAAAATTATGCAAAATGATCATAAAGACGAATTAAAAGTTTTTATCCTTTTGAATCCGTTATTATCTATCCGTTTGAATACTTTTACTTCCGGCAGGGATTTTCTATCTGTTTGAATATTTTACTTCCGGCAGGGGGGCGCGTGTATTCCAAGACTGCCTAAACGCTATATCTATTCAAACTTGAGGAATGGGTCAAAATGATCCAGAGTGGTTTCAAAAGGTTAATCAACTTTAAGAGCGTAACGTTATTTTCTATAGACACCTCATATTCCATTTCAACATCAATTTCATTAGAATTCAATATTTACTAGAATATAATAAAATTGAAAAAATATCTAAAGGACCTTTTTCTGTAGACTTTTGTGTTTACGGTATAATTCAGAAAATGTATGAATTACAAAACCATCATCAATCCTCGGAATATTGCAGACTTTTTAAGTGCAGCACTATTTTCTTTTCAATCTTAGATCTAAGTGCAAAACACACACATTGCTTTTAAAAGTGCTAACATTGCTTATTCACAAGTCCGTTGAGTAAAAACTGAAGGCCTATTCATTTTCTGTGACAGACATTTTAGACAAATCTTCAAGGTATCATTTTCAATTACAATAAGTTTCATGCTCTTCTAATAGATATATTTTTTTAAGACCATTTACAATTTTTTTTATCGGACTGCAGAAAAGTTCTAAACCATATTTTGCAATTGGAGTAAACAAAAATTAAACCAATATATTGAATTTTAAAACACAAAATTAAAATAAGGTTCACCTAATAATTATTTTAGGGAGTAAGAAGAAAATATTTTCCTAGAGTTGTAATACCTAGAATCTAGAATAATAAATTTATTTTTAAAAAATTGAAAAAATTAATTTAAAAAACGAAATTAAAGAGAAAAGTATAAACAGTAGTGTCACGTGAATTTAAAAATAATTCCCCTAATGCTATTTATGCTTACACGTGAGTTAAGTACAGAGACTGGATATAGTATCCTGTACGTCCCATTTAAACGATCAGTCAGATTGTGACCGTTGAGGAGTGATAACAGAAATAGCTCCAGGAAAAAATATAAATTTATATTGACGCCTAACCCATTGCTCGTCGCCTCACGAAGAAGTCATAAGGACTCTGAATTTCAACGTACTGAAAGTAAGAAAATAAAATTGAAAAAAATTATTTACCATAATTTTTTTAAATTTAATTAAATTTATCTTAATTTAATTCCATTAATTTTATAATAATTTGGATCAGATACTGATCACGAAGAAAACAATGGGACACAAATTTTAAAAAAATTTAATTAAAAAAAATTATAGAAATGTGGTAAAAAAATATATTTTTTGATTTTCTTCCTTGCACATATTCCACACTGGTTTTTTGACAATTACAAATTAGAAAAATCAAGAGATTAGATTTATCTGCAAAAGTAGGATTTTTTCTCCTAAATTTTTCTGATTACAAAAAGTTTAAACTAATAATAATTAATAATATATTTGGAATTTAAAATAAGGGACAAAGTGTTAATTTAAATTTTGCAGAACTGTTTTGAAATTTTATCAATCGCCTTCTGTAGAAATTGAAAAACAATAATTTTCACAAACCTATGGGTGTTAAAATTAACGTATCAATGGGGTCAGGGGTTGTTGCGCACTGCAGCTTTTTCACCTCATTCCTGTATAACCGTGCGCAGATTTAGCTCCACTCTGACCTGACCCGCGCATTCGGTTTTTCTCCGTTGTCACTACCAATCATGTAAAATAGCTTTTCCTTTCCAATCAATCGAAAAATGAAAGCTTAATTTAACATATTTTGTAAGGTATCATTTTGAAAAGGTAAGCGAACTTTGCTTATTAAGAATCAATCATTTCATTAGTTTTCTTAATTTACCAAAACCTTGTTTTTTCACTGTATCGAATTCAAAATTTTTTCAATTTGAAATTATATAATATCAACAAAATACTTTTGGGACAAATGGAAGAATCTAGATTTTTATCATCAGAAACAGCCAAGTAGAAAAGAATTTTTTACTTTTTTCAAGGAATATTTTTCAAATATCTCGATTAACAGAAAAAATATTCAAAACTTCTTGTTTCTTGCTTTACATTATTCAATATTTATCTAAATTTAATTTACATCGAAGTAGATTAAAGCTTCTATATTGTTCAATTATAACTTTGGAATTTTATTCCAAGTAAATAAAATTTAGATTCAGATTGAAATTAATGGAAATTATTGGAATAATGTTTTTGTGAGAACCTTGGAATAGATAAAACATTCTTCTCAAAATCACTTTAATAATGGATTCCCAAGAATTTCCCAAGAATGGATTCCCAAGATAAATCACAAATATGATTTATCTCCCATCATTTTTAAAAATTATTTGAATTACTATAGAAAATCCCAATCCTCTCTGTAAAAAAAAACACTTTTTCCTGAATCATATATAAATAAAATTCAAGGTGCGGATTCCTCGCCAGGAAAGTCTATTGTAAATTATAAAAGTTCATTGATATCTTTAATATCACTGACCATTTCTTTTATCCATCTTTTAAATAGAAATAGCAGATAATTATGAGTGAGAATATCTAACAAGTGCCGGATTTGAGTAAAAACGGAATTTGCTTCCTTCCTCCGGCATGAGAAATAACTTTTTTCATCTTTCCTCGAAGGACATAAGAGCGAATATAATTCTCTTCGGCGTAAGGAAATATTTCAGTATCCCACTCGAGTTCGTGCGTGTGCTTTGAATGACTGACAGTGCTTGTTTCTTAAGTTTACACTACATCAAAGAAGAATCCCGAGTCCTTTTCATCTCATAGAATTTCTAATTTAAAAAGTGAAGCTTATCTCGAAATTTCATCCAGGATACAAAGGAATCCTTCGAGATAAATAACTCTGAATTTTTCTTAGCTGAAAACAGAAAAAAATCTCATTAATATTGTATTTTCACTTCTGTTTTAAAATTGGGAAATAGGAACAATTTTTCTTCAAAATTTAGGAAATTTAGGGAAATAGGAACAAAATTCCTTCAAAATTTCCTTCCTTCCCTCAATTTAGAAATGTTGCGATTTTTTCAAATTCTGTAGACTTATAAACTTTCCTGCTTCCACATCGAATGTACTTCAAGTGGAAATTTAAGTTAAATAACAAAATTTCATATTACCAAATTCGTAGATTTGTAAATTAACTTGCTACAAAATCGACCAATTTTCCTAGAGAAATTTAATTTAAATACACAATTAAACGTCTCTCAAGCTGCCAATAGAAAAAGTGCTGACTTTTATAAATAAAACATCATAGAGTCTATTTATAAATTTTGAAGAAAAATAAATAGTTCTGTTCAATTGAACCTCTTCAAGATCAAGGTATTTGCAGCCGAGCGTTATTCATAGATGTAAAAAGTCAAATGCCTACGACGAAGGGCAAAAGATCAAAAATGCAATTAATTTTAGAGTACCCTTACGATTTATTTAATCGTTCTACCCATCAACCAACTCGTTAAAGTAACCAGGGCACCCGCAGGGTAATCTGGGCGATCAGTCGCTCTTGATTTACTAAACGCTGGTCGTTTGGGACACAGGCTGACGTGTAATGTCTTGCTATATCCAGTGAACTAATATTACGACGTAGTGCTCTTGAAAAAACTTTGTAGTAAACTTCCATGAAAAAAGTTTGTAGCTGGAAAAAAAGTAAAACATGCAATAAAAATAAATTAAAAGAAAGACTTGGAATATGTAAAAACCCAATATAATATACAATAATTATGTAAAGAAAAAAAGAAAATTTTATTCCAGACTTGATTTTTACGATCCTTCAATGTCAGTGGAATATAACCCTTATTTCAATCTGCTATGATTTTAAAGATTAATTGATGTTGAAATAAAAGAAAATTTTATTCCAGATTTTTACGATCTTTCAATGCCAGTGGAATATAATCCTTATTTCGATCTGCTATGATTTTGAAGATTAATTGATGTTCTCTTAATTAATTCTGTCAAAATGTAGAAGGATAAAATAAAATTTAGTACTTTATTTAATGCCTGCCTCTGTCAAAATGTAGAAGGATAAAATAAAATTTAGTACTTTATTTAATGCCTACCTCTGTTTTAAAAGATAGAATTAACTTGAATAAATTCTTTTATTTTGAATTTTTTAACTTAAAAAAAAAATCACGAGCTTTCAAGATCAAAAATTTCTCCAACTCGTTTAAAGGAGGGGTTGCAATAAGACTTGTTTTTGGCCCCAGAATCAAGAAAAAAAATTTTCTCGAAAATGAAAACTCGAAAGTGTCTGATTTTTTTTGCTCCATATTCGTCTACTTAAAAGACATGGTTTTACATAAAAACAATTCAAATTGAACAATTTTTTCAGAATATAAAAAATGTCTACTGTAAATTGAAGATATTTTCTATCTTCTCGAAAAATAATTTAATTTAAATTGTCCTTACGTAAAATAATGTCTTTTAAGTAGACGAATGAACTTCTTTTAAGTAGACGAATGAACTCCTTTGAGTGTTTTGTATTTAATATTAAATACATATTAAAATTTACCATCTTTGTTTTTAATGTTACAGATGTTTTTAATCATCTTTGGCATTTTGCCAATTTTATTTGGTGAGACTAAAGCAAGTGTCCTTGTGGCAGACATGACAATGTCCAGGATGGTAGAATTAAATGCAGTGGCTCCCTTCTGCACTCTTTACACCGACAGAGGTGTTATCCAGCGAATGGTCTTGGGGACAGACCCAAAAAAAGTCAGACAAATGTCCAACAAACTGGTTTCTGACCTCGAGGAAACCTGCAAAGAATCCTTTCTTCACAGGACCAAGGTAAAAGGCAATCAGATTAATTACATAGAATGCGGTTTTAACGGTTTTGGAAATCAAAATCGATTCCTTTTTTCACTTGAAATGGATGAATGTCCTTATTCTGATTTAATAATTAAATTGTTCCTGTTTCAGGTTGAAAGACACGGTTTGATTTATCCTGGAACTAAGTGGTGTGGTCCAGGCAATATTGCAGCTTCTTACAATGACCTTGGCCAACATGCAGCTGAAGATTCTTGTTGCAGGGAACATGATCATTGTCCGATGACTGTAGACTCTGGTCGGTGCATCCAAGGTCTCTGCAATCATTCCCCATTGACTCGGGCCCATTGTGACTGTGATGCCAAATTTCGAAGGTGTCTGCAAAATTTGAACACCGAGGTCGCCAACACTTTGGGCGCTCTCTTCTTCAACGTTATTCAGGTTACTTGCTTCAAAGAGCGACGACCTTGTTCTGAATGGCAGAAGTAAGTTGAAATTTTAATCTCGAGATATATATATATATATATATCATTTTATATCATTACTTTTTATGAGATTGTCTCAACACTTATGAGCAGCTAGTCACCAAAATATTAATCTCAATCCCTTAGATTTAGATAGGTACCTGAAAGGTACCTATCTATATTATATTAGATACCTGAAAGGCCAAAATCTCTTTGAACAGTAAATTACAATTAAAGAGTCTATAATATTCAATTATAAATTTAGAATTTTATTCCAAGAAAATAAACTTAACGTTATATTTTCTTTCTTTTCCTGAAAAAATAAACTTTTTTAGTTGTCTCGAATGGCAAAAACAAGAATCTGTAAAGTGGCATTTAGGATATCTTCTCAAGTATATTGCAATTTGGATAAAACATACAAAATCTGCCTGGATCAATTTGTTTCTTCGGTGGTTCCAATTATGGGTCCAACCAATGCTCCATTAACTTAGATACTCATGTAAATATGTATATTATTTTTAGGTTTAGACTTCTGGTGGTGGATTTACAAAAAGTATTATTAATCTTTTTTTCAA
The DNA here is from genome assembly GCA_037177015.1 of Euceroptres primus. Classification (NCBI taxonomy): domain Eukaryota; kingdom Metazoa; phylum Arthropoda; class Insecta; order Hymenoptera; family Figitidae; genus Euceroptres; species Euceroptres primus. The sequence goes on from JBAGKK010495533.1 coordinate 6,152, forward strand.
TATGTACACACTTTCAATTATTCTTTTAATATCTTTAAAAATATTTATCCAGGCCTGACGAGAGGGGCGGGGGGGGGGTAACGGGGAGATTCTCCCCGGGCCCGGAGTTTTCGAGGGGGCCAGGATTTTCCGGAACTAAGAGAAAATACATTTTTTAAAAATAAAATTATTGCATCAGCCTTAATTCTAAATTTTCAATAGGGGCCCGTCATTCCCACCCCCCGGGCCCGGTTTTCCTCTCTACGGGCCTGTATTTATCACATTGTTTCTTCAATTTTCTGGGCCAAAATTTGGCAGAGTAAAATTTGCTTTTTATTGCAAAATTGTTGCGAAAGTCTTGTTCAAATTTTTTTCCCAATTTTCAGAAACGGATACCGAGAATCAGAGTCCGATCGACTGTGTTCACAGTACAAATTTCGCCCCAGTGACAAATACGTGCCACTGATGCCCCTCAATATGAACTTATGAATTCGGAAACAGCAGCGAAACGGGCCCGAAGGTCGCTAATCTATGTGTTTTAAAAAACATTAAATACACTAGACAGCGTCTTTTCTGTTTCGAGCTGCAACGGATAACTCAATCTCACAGAATGACTGTGAGATTATAGTCAGAATTTTAGAATTCAATCAGGTTTTGATAGATGATGATAAATTTTAGCTCAAAAATCATGGCCTTCAAGAAATTTGTTATTTAAAAATTAGAACAATGACACCGAACTCAGGAGAACTAATAATAATTCAATAAATTATAGACCTTTAGAGTAGAGTCAGACACGTTAAGAAAGAGCCAAACTTAAATTAATAATTAATTAAAGTGAAATTGATTTTATTCCTAATTATTTTCCCATTTATACGTATAAAATTTTCAACGCTTCCCATTATCTGTAGTTCCTTCGGAAATTATAATTTAGAAAAAAATATTTTTCCAACACGTGATTTTGTAACAAGTATTTTATATTCTGCTTTTCTATTTTCATTGAAATTTTTCACTTGTTTGATTTATTTTTCACTTGTTTGATTTATTTTTCACTTGTTTCAAAATGTAGATAACTTATCAACGCGCTGATCCTCGTACAACGTACATATTATATTGTAACGGACCAACATTTGCGTATGTGATACCGTAGGATAAAATATTTTATGTACCAAATCTCTCAAGAGATTTCGAATACTCTGAATGATTTGCTTATAGTTTAAAGAAATCGTAAAATAATTAGATTTTGATTAATCTTTTAAATCAAATTCTGTGAACAAGAGTAGATAAAAAACTACAGTATAAGAAAATAATTTGTCAATAGCACTAGAATGAATGCACAAAAACTAGGATAATGCATGAGAGACTAAGCTGTAAGTTTTAATTTTAATGCACTATTTACGATAAATTAAAATCCGTATTATTGTTTGCTCTAGAAAAGATTAAGTGATATTTAGAAAATGAATGATGCATCGATTAAATATACCTGTGAAATATGCTATTCTGTAAAGAGACTATTTATATAATTTATTTTCTCTTAGTTGACATTAGCTTTTGATAGTTTTTGATAGACGATAATAGTTAGCTTTTGCAAACGTCCGCAGTTGCGAAATTGTATTTAGCACGGGGAATGTCAAAATAGAATAGAAAATACGCTTTATTACCGATAAATTGTATTTAATATTTATTTTTCAAGGAGGAATAAACGTTTGAATCCAAAACTTTGTTAATTTATTCCAAGAAAAGAATAAATTTCTTCATTACTTATTATTTATTTTGCATTCTATTCTACGTTTTGATTTCACAGCTCTTTGTATTTTGCCACTTTTTATAACTAGTTTTTTTTTATTTAACTAATTATACTATACCTACATTTTAGTTTAATTTTTGTAATTCAACCAGTCAATCTAAAAAACAAGTCTCCAAGTTCAAAAAAAATAATTCAAAGAAAACTACTTTAGAACAAGTAGTGCTTGTTCAATTTGTTGAATAAGATTTTCCAGCAGCAGGAAAATCAGATTTAGACTTAATTCATTATGTACAATTTTGTCCAGACGATTCATACTATTTTTTTCAGATAATTAAAACTAACTTTTTCTAGATTCGTTGTCATTAACTCACGTCCTGCTGCTGAATTCCATAAATTTTAGGAAGAATATCTCCGCATCTACCTTGAACTTTAATGCTGGCGTGTTTATCTGCTCTTGTCTCGCCGATGTTGACTATTGCGATTGGTTTTTTGGCATCCACGGCTTGAAGAACAATTCTGTAGCCTGAAAACGTGGTGAGGGATGTTCCAAGGATTAGGAGAGAATCGGCCGTTTCTACTTCTTGTCTTATCTGTTCCACGACTGCTCTTGCAACATTGTCCCCGAAAAAAACAATGTCGGGTTTTAAAACTCCTTCACAGTTCGAGCATGAAGGAATTTTGAATCCTTCCACCTGTTCCTGAGTTTCAAAAAAAGATTGGTTACCCCTGATTATAAAATCGTAGCATGTTAAATTGTTTAAAAAAAAAATAAAATGCAACAAAAAAATACCTGAGATAATTCTACATCTCCATCTGGACGGATCGTTTCATCTATCGAAGTAATATTAGGATTAAGTTTATCGAGAACATCTTGAAAAGTATATCTACTAATCTTTTGATCACAGTTCAAGCACATGACTCTGAAAGCAGTTCCATGAAGTTCTATGACATTTTGACTTCCAGCTTTTATATGCAAACTGTCGACATTTTGTGTAACGACACAACTAACTCTGCCAATATCTTCCAAGTTTTTCAGTAATTTGTGAGTAATGTTTGGGACAACGGCTGAAAATCTGTAGAGAATAAAATTGTGATTAAAGAATAAAAACTTGAGTTAAGTAAATTAAAATTTGTTTTCTAGAATTATTAAATTGTTGAGGTTTAAAATATTTTAAAAGGTGCACACCTTGGCCATCCGATATAATTTCTAGCCCAGTATCGTCTTCTGACTTTGACACTATCACAAAAATCTTTATAGGAAACTGGTCTTCTGTCGCTAGTAGCAAAAAGACCAACACCTTCAGATCTGTAATCAGGGATTCCACTTTCTGTAGAAATTCCAGCCCCAGTTAAAACGCAAATTCGTCCACAGGATTCTAGATATTCTTTCAGTTGCTGTAATTCTTCTGCACGTACTGGATTACATTTTGGAACGAATGCGAGATTTGAAAGGCAAGAGAGCACTGAAATTTTTAAGAAGAGTGTAAAGTTTTCAAATTCGTTAAGAATTTTAATTTTAAAGAAACGTGCGAATTAAATATTAAATATTACGTAAACAATAAAGACTCAGCAATTTTGTGTGCAACTATTTTTTCTAAATTTTCGTAAAGAATACATTTTTTCTAAGAGAATCTCTAAATTATCTAAGATATCTAAGTTAGGTATACCTACATTAATTATTTTTAAACGAGGAAATAAATCGTTTCATGAATAAGTATCGTTATACAATAATTGTAAAATCGGTAAAATCTTAAAAAAACTTATGAGTTCTAAAAAATTGAAATATTTAAAAAATTAAACAAAATATTGAACCATTACATTACATACATTATGAAAATATCAACCACGACAATCAGGATGACAATCACATTAAACAATAATCAGCACTCAACAGTGTTTATATCTATAATCAATCTCCAAACGTGAAAGTGTAAAAATAGCCTTAAAAAAGCAAATACTTACTAGAATTTGAGGACAGAGTAAAAACTCTCGTCACGCAACTCATTACCGCGTACTTCCTTTTGATTACAGTGAATATAAAAAACAACAGTCACGTACTATGTATGTACAACTATATTTACACACGTTTTAAACATTGGCTGATGCATTGTAGGATTCAAACATCACCATGACGTCCATGACGGACGCACTAACACAATAATCTCAACACAAACACAACATTACCAAACAACACGAATGCGACACCGGAACACCTCGAAAGTCACCAGTCTGAAGTAGACGTCGCGTAATCAACAATAATTGTAGCCAACCTAACCTCAACTTTTTTTTCTTGACGTCTTGACTGAAAACGACGCGACACGACGCCTGAGCATTTAGCAGCCGGTTGACCCAATTTTCACAAAAACAGTCACCGCCTCTTTCTTCTTCTGAGGAAAAAGACACATTTTTTCGTAAGTATTACTCTCACTTGTTTTTTTTTCCTACGATTGTCGGCGACGCGCTTTCAGTTTGGCCAACGACGCGTGCCGAAAACATCCGAAAATTTCCGAAAAGACCGGCCAACGGCCGCCGCATCGTTGCCGCGTAGATTCAGCCCGCGCAAACGTCGAGAACCAATAAAATCGTGATAATTACGTAAATATTTACGGGCAAGGGATATTATTTTGTCTACTGAGTACATCGCCAAGAAACCAGCAGGTAGGAAAACCCCAAAATTTATCGTCGACCACGCCGTGGCCCGAGCTATCTTTGGCTTTACTTTCACGCTAAAAACTAGTATTCGATATCGACTAATTAAACAGAAGCTACGCCGAGTTTGACCCTGTGCTTCTTGGTCGCCGACCGGATTCCCGCTTGTAATTTTAAGTTGGATACTGTACTTTGTAAGATCCCTTCGTCGTGAAAGACATCTCTCGATAAAGCTTTGCTTATCAATATGAAGTAGCTATACATGTACATGCTCGTTGCTCTGCTACCATAGTGCGGGGGTTATGATGCGATTACAATTTGCCGCGATATTAGAGCTCGAACAAATAGCACTCTGGCAGGTGTGAGTAATGATCGCTTGTTTCATCGGTCTACGATTATTTTTCCCACCCTCATCATTTTTTCGTCCAAACTCATTCAATTGCATTCGATTTACCCAATATTTTACATATTTACGATATCAATCTCGGGGTCACGCGCAACATTGTGCTTTTGGCGTCATCTGGACTTGAACGAGAGAACGAACTCCCTCTCTGTTGGTTGGTGAATTTAGCGAATTTAGCCACACACACACTTATACCGAATACTCTGCTTTTTATTCATTAAAACTGATAATTCATAGTTTCACTGAACCTTTCTTGAAGAATATTATCGGAAAAAATCGTCAAAGTATTTTAGAATGTTTTCGTAATCGAGTGAAATGTGTTGATCATGTTTTTTGTAAATATTTTTCCACGATGGGATTCTTAGGATTCCAAGAATGATCATGCCTTGGAAGTTTGTCTGATGCAAAAAAAAAGCAAATCTTGTCTCATTGGAGTCCTTTGTTTGTAATAATTTATAAAAAAAATTATTGCTGGTCTTGTTTTTCACCTGTTTTTTTTTTCTTGATGTGTGAATTCTTTATGAAAAGGTGTTAGGAACATATTCATTGCTTGAAGTTAGTTGTTGGTTTAATTTCACTTTCGACTTTCGATTCTTGACATGAAATGGAAGGTAGGTTTGAAATCAAGTGGATCATAAAAGTCTTGAAATTCAAAGAAATATGTTTGTCGCAGTTTTCCTGTCTGTTACAAACTAAATTTAGATGTTTAGAAAATGTACATTTTTTTTTAAAGAGTCGAAAATTAAGGTTGGGAGATTTGCATGTTGACTCGGAGTCATTGATTGTATTGTTTGTTCAATTCATGATATGATTCATGGAGATATGTAAATGTCTGGCCTGATAAAAATAAAATTATAAAACAATTTTTTTCTGTTGATTGCTAGATTGCTTTGCAATCTTAATTTCTATGCTTATTTCGAAAAGTAATCACGACATATTGTGTAAAAGTCTTTACCAAAACATGAATTTACTTTTTCAGCCACGATCCCATCTGCGTTTCGACACACTTTTTTGGTGTGGCTTTCTGAATCATGGTAGAGTCCGATCACAGCGAAGCTGGACAGGATGTGACCTCGACCAACGCAACTCGCCAAAACGACACAACTGACAAATCTACCGAATTACCGAGTAAGAGACCACGAGAGGATTGTATTGAGGACGAGAAGCTTGACCTGCCGAATAAAAAGCCCCGCAGCGAAATGGATGAACAATCATCGACACTCAAGGAAGAAAACGCAGCTGTCCCGGAGTCAAACGGTACCACGATGGTCGTTGACGAGGACAAAAACAGCCAGGGAAATGGAAACGCAAAATTGAAACCAGCAGATGAATCTGAGAACCGTGAAAGCGCGGATAATGCATCCAGTGCTGATATGGAAACACAGGAAGAGTCTCAGGAGGAGAAATCCGAGGACGAGAAGCAGGATATGGAAACGAGCCAGGACGCTCCGGATTCTGTGGCTAGTGAGGTAAAGGCCAAACCCATGGATCAGGACGAAGCTGAGAATAAGGTGAATCTCAAAAAAATTTACTTTTATTATTTTATTATTTAATTATTTATTATTTTATTATTTAATACTAATCAATTTATTTTTCCACAGGATGCATCAAAATCGGAGAAAGCTGGTGCAGAGACCAGCGAGAAAGGCAAACCCGAGGAAGCAGGCAAATCAGAAGGCGACGATGAAAAGCGTAAACGTTCCCTTGGCAAGAACACAGAAGTAGTAGATGGTCTCGAACTCACAGTGGAGAACGCCAGCGACAAAGAATCAAGTGCAGAAAGTGAGAAGGCCGATGAGAAGAAGCCGAGACCAAAAACCACAATTGTCAAAGCAAAGCCGACCGATTCAGAATTGGAAGCAAGTGCTTCGGATGGAGAAGTTGAAAAAGCAGATTCCCAGGATGCAAAAGAAGAGGGAGAAGAGGAGGATGATGAGCCCGATGAGAAAAAAACCAAGAGGAAGGGTAGAAGAAAATCATTCACCAAAATGAAGGGTTCCGGGTCGGATGAAAGCTCTGATAATGATTCCAATGATGACGAGGATTATAGTCCACACACTAAGAAGAAGAAAACTCCAGCGAAAAAGACACCGGCCAAGACTCCGGGTAAAAGAGGTCGTGGTCGCGGACGCGGTCGACCGCCGACTAGAAACTTGAAGGAGGTCAAGGAGAAGTCTGATGAAGATGACGACGTTAGTTTGGCCAGCAGGTCCAAAAGGACTTCATCCAAGCGGAGCGAGAAGGCAGAGGAAGCCAAGGGCGATTCCTCGGAAAGCGAAAATGAAAGCAGCAGTGAAGAGGATAGCGGAAAGGATAAAAAGAGGAGAAAGAGGAACACCGTGAGTTGAATCTTTTTTTATTTTAATGGAATCGAGAAGCTTAATTATATTTGACTCCGAAACTAATTGTTTTTCTGAGTATTTCAGGACCCGGAAAACGACAAGAGGATACAGTCACTCAAGAAGTACATCACGATGGCTGGAATAAAAGTGAAATACCCCAACGTTTGGGAAGGATGTAAGACTAACAGCGACCGTATCAAGTGTCTCAAAGATCTCTTGGAGAAAAACGGTGTCGTTGGTAGACCCACTGCCGACAAGTGCAAGAAGGCAAAGGAGCAAAATGAGAGGATAGACGATGCTCCTGAGTCAACTCCAAGCAAAGCTGCAGGCGGTGAAGGTTTTTTCTCTAAATTTTAATTCAGTTTTACAACGGTAATAAAAAACTTGATATTTAATTGAAATATTATTCTGAATTTTCAGGCCGTGTAACCCGTGCAAGGAAAAACCAGAATACGCCTGGAGCATCTCGAAATCGCTCGTCCATTAAGAAATCGCAGGCCGAGAGTGACTCTGAATGAAAATAAATTAATTCGAGGAGACCCTGAATCGCTAAAGCTGAAACGACTGATACAGTAAGTCATTAATTTGTTGCTTTCACGGGTCAAGCTTATTCTGTGTTTCGGCACTCAGCGGGAATGAATTTTTACAAAAAATAAGTAAGCTGAAAGTTGACTACTTGTCTGAAAACAGTGCATGATGTATATCAAAATTATGAGTTTCTAATTAATTTCATTTAATTTAATATTCCCTATTTCTTTCATAAATAAGCAAGTCAAATCAATTATTTTCAAGAGAAGAAAAAGATGCAGAAACATCCGTCTTTTCTTAAAAATTAATTTGATTTGATGATTTATAAAAAAAAAGGGAGAATGTAATTAGATCTATTGCGCTCTCGCGTATTTGAGGAAAAAAAAGTATTTAATGGCTTGATTGAATTTGTACGTGAAACAAAGCACAAGATATGTACGTGCGAAGAAATACAGTTTAGTGTATATAAGTGCAAACATGCGTAGTTTAAGGGGAGGGTCTCCTATTATTCATTTTCCAGGTGTTGATTCTTTCTGTCCACTTACGAAATATCTTATAATTATGAAATTCTTAATTTAGCCAAGTAACCAGTCACGTACAAGTCTCTAAAGGAAAGTGTACAACTGTATAATTCCATTATAATTGTTGCAAATTCAGGAATACATATAAGTTTATGTCCATAATATGATCATTTATTACAAAATAAATAAATATAATGAGAGTCTCGATATCAATTCCATCATTCACATTCGACAAATATGATGCAGTCTTATTATAAGTTGCTTCATCTTTTTTACAAGCTGATTAGATAAGCTTATGACCTTTTACACTTTTTTTATCGCTCATTCAAATTCTTATCGATACAAAGGATCTAATTCCATTGAGTATAAAGTCTATTTTTTAAAAATACTGAGGACCTATTGAGTATATAGTCTATTTTTTATATTCTTTGAAATCAAATAAAGTTACTGAATATGTTTTTTAAAAAATTTTATTGAAAAACAAGAAATTACAAGTTCCTTAAACAGATTTTTACATGGAAGTTCCAACTCGTCAGTATTTTAAGAGTTTTGACCTATTAAGTATAAAGTCTATTTTTTATTTTAAAATTCTTTGAAATCAAGAAATAAAGTTACTGAATGTTTTTTAAAATTTAAGAAATTTAAATTAGATCGAAATCAAATTCAAAATCCTATTTAACGTCCAATAATCAAGTTAATATGTAAACTCTTAAAAAGAACCCAAGAATCCATCGACCAAATTTGGACCAACACCTTAAAATGTTTCTTTATAAAACCCAGGGTGGCCGCTGGACCGAGAAACCGGGAAATGACCGGGAATTTTATGAGACCGGGAAAACCCGAGAAATGACAGTGAATTTATTTTTTGACCGGGAATTTTACAAATTTTTAGAAAAAAATCTGTCCAACTTTGATTCAACCGTTTGTTAAATAATTAGTTAAATTGTTATCTTTTTCAATTATGATATCATTCAGTTTAGAATGCGTAATTTGAAATTCTTTC
>JBAGKK010495544.1:0-15319 GCA_037177015.1 Euceroptres primus
CCATCGTGTGAGCATTTATTGTATTATTTTATAGCCATTTAAGCAATTGAAAACGATTTCTGATGAATTTAAAAAAAAAATTGATTTTCGTTTATAAACGTTGCAAACGGCAGTTACATATGACGTACGTAACAGGAGACGTTTTTCAGAAGCTAGCGCTTTTGCGGATTTGTGAGTTGCCGAGGCCTGCAAGGTATTGAAATAATTGTAGTTCGGATGAAGAAAGAAGAGAAAGGTGAACGAGCGGACGACTCGATCGGCCTTGCTTTGCTGTGAGCAACGTGGATTAATGATTACGATGTGAATTAATCGTTGCTAATTACACTCTGGTTTCGAGTCCGGCGCCACGTACACATTTTACTTTATATTACATTAACAGGCTTACATGTTAACAGAAGCTGCAGTTCATCAGCGATTTTCATCTAATTCGTCGCTGGGCACGGTCCAAGAGCGCTCTTACGTCAAGTCCTGCTGATTTTGCAACGTGATTGCAGTTCTACGAGTACTCGAAGTGTAGAAAAGTCCTGCCCTAGATTGCCATTACAAAGAAAAAAACAAGAGCTTTGCTGCAGAGAAATTTTTGAAGAGTTAAAAATCAGATAATAAGTTAATATAATAGTTAAGATAATAAGTAAAGATCAGATCATTTTTACCAAGATGAATATCTTCTTTTTACATCATCCTTTTTAAAAAAAATTTCGCTGAAATGACCGTAGGACAAAAGATTTTTTAAAAGCACAAATGAATCCGGAAATTCTCTGGATTACGACCTTGGAGCTACCGACGAGATTCTGGATTCCCAATCCGAATCTTGGTATTCGATTCAACCTTAAGACAACCCTCCTCTGGACCAAAGGCAATATCTGAACGACTTTCTACGGTTTATGCTTTATTGCTAGAGAAGACTGGTGACTAGCTGACCAGGAGATTCTTTTCTACATGCTTATATGGTCCAAGAGTCCAGGGCAGCTGCAGGCAGGACTAAGATTTTACGAGTCCGCCTTCGTAATACACCACTTTAAGCGCTGTCTCGATTGTCCTGCTTGCAAAGAGGCAGTAAGTCTTTGGTAATTGAGAAAACGCCAAGGGGCTAACGAGAAACTTGACAGCTAATTCTTTACCTGAATTCTGTTGAGACAATATGCGCAAAATTCATACTGAATTATTGCGGCTTAAAACTCCACTCCATGGAGGTATAAGACACTGAAAAGTTTCAAATTAAAAATTGTCATGAATGGGATACGAGTTACATATTTTGTTATAAGTCATTTGATTATTCAGTGGTCCAGTAGAAGTAGACTAATTTCAAGGCAATCTTGGTTTATCTGGCATCCATCCTCTTTTCGTTCAGTTTTTAAATCCAAACTACTGATATCATTTAGGATTCCAGTTCATTCTGGTTCTCCACTTATCTGTCTGCTTTATTGTTTCATTGAAATTTGTGATATATTTCAAATTGGTGTAATGGTTTTTGAAATAAATCTTTTATCTGGAAACCACATAATTGTGCTGTACACTCAATGAATTTGTATTTCATTCTGGCCATTATTTCGATTTTATTGGAACAGAAATTAAATCTAAGTCCCTGCTAGATATCTAAATTCACTTTCAACAATCGTAAAAAATATACTGAATTTTCATATTGTTTCTTCTTTTGTGTATCTCAAACGTATTTTTTTCATCCAGCCGTAAGTGTTATCATTTTACGAACGTTGATAAAATTCTCTAAGCAGGTTTTCGACCCTCGCTTCCTATAACCAGGAAGCAGCTTACCCCATATTCTGGGCTTCTTATATATCGACTTTCGAGGTCTTAACTGGAAGACCTAATATCGGCTTATGAGACGATCTGTAATAAGCGAGAAAATTACGAACGTGACAAGTGTGAGACGAGGCCAGCAGCAAAAATGACTTCTGCCATTAGGCAACTAAGAGTCATAGGGGATACAAGAGGCAAACAGAACGAGTCGCTTCGGTAAGTCGAAGAATGGTTTCTCAGAAGTAAAGCGAATCGAGCAGAAAGCAAGGCATTGCTCGCATCACAAGTCTAGAAAGAACATAAAGACAACCCCTGTAAATGGATCGAGTATCTCGTACAAGAGTTGCAACCGTCGACTTCCGCACAAAACAAAGGCACATGGCATCCTTGCAATATCAATGTATCTCCGAGAATTGCTTATCGCTTCAATTTACATAATTATTTCTCAAACGCAATGTACATTTCAAGATTATGGCAAAAATATAAATTACAGAAAATTATAAGAATTTTTTGTCTTGCGAAATCGAGGAATTTATAAGAACAGATTAGAAATTATTATGTGAAAATCTAGATCTAGATGCAAGAAGAGTTGAAGAAAAATAAATAAAAAGAAAAAGGACATAAAAACGGATAGTCATAAATTAGACTCGAGTAAAGGTTGTCCAAGGACTCCAAAGTGAACGCTTCCTAAGACTAAGACCTAAAGTCCTGAAGTAGACTCCCTGTGTATTCTTGTTTAGGGACACTCAACTTTATCTTTATCGCCAATGACGAAAATCGCCTAATTTATCTTTATTATCCCCTATCTACAATCAAAGTTTTAAAACCAGCGATTGCGAAATATATTAAAAAATCAATATTTAACTTTTTATAGTAGTCTGCGCTCTAAAAATTGATCCAAATTAATCGCTGCTTTTTAAGTAAAAGAATTTTTAAAAATAATCAGTGACCCTCGATAACAATAATGATTTATACTAGCTGGAATTTAGACTTTAGGGTACGAATAAAAGAATTCAATTAACTGAAGCATCCACCAAAATAACGTTTTATGAACCAAAATGTCTTTTATTGGAATCTATGTTTATAGTACATATCAACGAGCCAGCACTCTTATGTCAACATTCAGGACCGCAAATATAGTCTCTGAACGTACAAAAGTAAATGCGCAGAGAGTTGCGATGAAACAACTTCTGGCGGCCCTAATTGTTCGAGCGATGACCTTCAGTATCGCCCGTCGAAGGACGCTCAGGGGGTGGGGGATGGGGGGGAGAATCAGTGAAGCATGAACGAACATGAAGCCGGCCTTATTTACAGCGGCCCCATTTCCAGCGATGAGTGTATATTACATGTACTATGATGAAGCAAAATGCTTTGGATCGGAGTCTACTTTCACACTATGAACATAGATTCCAATAAAAGAAATTTTGGTTCATAGAACGTTCTTTTGGCTGATGTTTCAATTAATTGAAAAGAAAACGGAAACTGAAAAAAAATTTACAAAATTTGCGTATCAGGAACGCAGTACATATATACAGATATACATAGTTAAGCAATTAAAAAATTATTATTCTTTGGTAAATTTTTCTCTTCAAAACGTTTTGTTAAAATTTCAAATGTGGTATAATTCAGGTTTAAATACATAATAGTTCATTTATAAACTTTCAACATAGCTTTTATAATAAGTCTTAAAATTAATAAAAATACGGCTGTATCCAAATTTGAAAATTAAATTGTAATCAATGAGATTATTGTCAACTAATCTTGCAAATTGGTAAATGCTTATATTGTGAAAAAAGAGGGCCACCATTGTGCGCCGAAACGTTTGGTTTAATTAAAATAATTAAGTGAATTCTTTTATTCATACCCTAAAGCTAAAATTCCAGCTAAAAGTAGAAAGAATTATCAGGGTGCCTAGCGATCAGACCATTTGAAATTTCCGGATTTTTCCTGACCAAATTGTTCATTATCTCGACCAATTTTGCATTTTTTATTTAAAATAACATATACATATATTATCCTAGATAACTTATAATTTCTCACGAAATAAACACATTAGCATTTTTTCCTATCTTAAACATTAAATTATACATACACTTTTTTTTTTACATTTTTGCAAAAATTAAAATTAAAATAATATTTGGATGTTGCTGGTGAAATTGGCTTTAGAGTCACAAAAAATTGAAATCAATTTGTCATTGAATCAGACGTTTCGGCCTTAATTGTGGGTCCTCAGCAGTGATTTATTTCTGAAATACACTCGTCTCGCGTAATATGACCGGCCTCGGGGTAGACGGCCATGTAGTGGGCGCTATTAAAATCCAGTTTGAACCAGATTTAAAGCGACGAGCAAGCACTCTTATGTCAACACTCAGGACCGCATATATAGTCTCTGAACGTACAAAAGTAAATGTTCAGGGAGTCGCGATATAAACAACTTCTAGCACGATATAAACAACTTCTAACAGCCCTGACTGTTCGAGCGATGGTCTTCAGTTGAGGGACGCGCAGGGGGGTTGACAGAACCAGTCAAACGTGAACAACCATGAAGCTGGTCAGCGAAGGAGAGGCCATACTACGAGAGACGAATGTATTAGTACAAAAAAGTAAATTGTTGATTCGTGGAAAGATATAACTTTGTAGTAAGAAAAAATTAATTTTTTGTTGAAGATGTAAATAAAGACAAAAATATTTTTTACGTTTATTGAGAAATTAATTGTTCTGGAGATATAAATAAAGACAAAACAACATTTTTAGCAGGAAAAAAATTATGTGGGCATAGGTAATACATAAAAATATTATAAATTTAATTAATTTCCAGAATTTCATTCTTATTTTCGAAATTTATTTTTTCCCCCTTTTTAAATAGCCGAAAATAAAGTGAAAGTTAGTAGATTTTAAAACAAAATTCCTGATCTAAAATAAAATTTCCAGGGTTTTCCCGGTGAAACCAAATTCCCGGGTTTTTCACGATTTCCCGGTCCCCTAGACACCCTAATTATTTAAAAAAATGTTTAGCTGTATATATGTAAGGACCATCTTAATTTTTCATATTCGAAGACTTTCAAACTGATTTTTTAAAATTAATTAGTGCTTTTATAAAATAAATTTAATTCTCTTTTTTCAACAAGCCTCATAAAACAATAAAATTGGAGACATTCCTAATTTGCTCCAAAATCGCTTCTAATTTTCTGGTAAAAAAAAGTATCTTATCATAAAAGTCTAAGTGTTTTCATGTTGACGCTTTCAAAAATTAATGTTTTTCCAGTTTTAATTTTAAAATCCTATTTGACGGGTATCAGTGTATAAAATGCTAAATGTTTAGATTTTCAAAACATGTTATTTTGGTCAATTTAATCGCTAGACCCTAATTCATGTTTCTGAAAAATTTTAGTCATATTCGAATTGGAAGAGTGTTGAACAAATTTTTTCTAAATAACTTTTTTGTCGAAACTGGTTCCGTTTTTTAAATTGTTCTTTTCATGATTCAATAGAGCTCAGGGCCGACACAAAATGTGTTGACCGCCTGGATTGTCTGGAATACTTCAGTTTACACCCTTCATTTAGATTTTAGTTGCCTTCAAATTGAAAACTTACAATCCTAGAAGTTTTAAACTATAAAAATCAAGTCTAAACTCTAAAAGATATCCTTTGAAAACAATGAGAATGAATGTAAAGTCATTTTGTAAATTTTCGATCAAATTAATAGTAAATTAAAAGATACTATTAAAAGAACATTAGTGTAATGTAAAATTCTGACTCCAAAAATCTCATCAAACAAATATGCTCATTGTGAGTTAATAATAATAAGAAAATATCGAAATAAAAAATTACTTAGGCTTCATCTTGAAATTCTGAACGTTCAAATAAACGAAATTTTTATTTGATTTTCTTGAAACTCAAATTTGTTGTACAATATTGGTTTCTTTACAAAAAAACTAATCTAATGATAAAAAAAGCTAATGATGCTTCTTTTTATTTGTAGTTGGAACAATATTTCAAGATAAATTTGAGTTAAGAAAAAATATTTCGTTCATTTGAACGTCGAAACTTCAGATGCATGGTTACAGCTCAACAATAGCATCGCACATCACACAAGACTTAAATTTTTAAATACTGAGCAAATTGGACGGAATTCGAATTATAAAGAACAAAAGTAAAATTCATCCCGATTGCCTTAGAAGATTTTCTTAAAGTCAAAGAGCTCGTTCTAGCACTTTAAAGTTGGAATTTAAACCATTAAAACTTTTTTTACCCATTCCAATTCATTGGCACTGACAGACGACAGTGAGTCGTTTGTTTACAGTGCGATTCTTTCGAACGTGATGGCGTGGCACCGGCAAATAGCCCACGCAAATTGACCTTTTTTCGAAACCCCATCAATGCCACTTCACACACTCATTCATATTAACTCGCAAAAAATCGAACATGGACAAAAAAACACCAAATAAAAAATCGAGTTCGCCGTTAAGGTCGCTTACCACTAATTCGTCTCATGACGTGTCCTCGATTACGCGACTGGAAATCCAACAATCGGCGTCGTCAGTAGCACAACAAAAGCTCGTAAACACCATGCCACACGAATGCCAATATCACCTAAGTCGCGCACACGTAAACTCGACACGAGTCCCGCACACCATAACTTTTTATCTTCAACTTTTCTTGCTAATTTCCAGGAGGATCTTGAAGGTTATAAATACAGATTGCACGATTTGCACAAAGCGGAAACGACCCGAATCATCCTTCCGGCAAACAGGTATCCGGTTTAAAAATTTTACCATGAAACCGTCAAAAACATACATCCATCCACACAACTAACCAGACAGACGCGATCTCTCGCGTAGCACTGCCGCTAGTGCCTTAAACTTCCGCTAGAGTGCCCCCACCAACGGCTTTCTCCTACCTTCCCCCTCCACTCTCTCCGGAGTTCGATGATTGCGACTTACGGCTGCTTACGTTCAAAGCCCTTTTCAAACCTCAAAGAAAAAACTTCTTCCGATTTTAAACACAAATCAAATCGAACATCTGCTTCATTGCTTCACTTCAACAAAAATTTTTAAAACACTATTTTTTAAAAGAGGGAATCCCTCCCGGTTTCATTCTATTCTCACTTCACGTGATTTTTAGAAAGAAATATAATATAAAGTATACTGAAACCAGCTGACATTATTTAAAAATTTAAACACTTTCAGTTTCATTAATGAATAATGATTAGAATAATCACAGCTTTGGAAAGTATATCTGTATCAAAATTTATGATTATTAAAACTTTCTTTACATTATTTGAATTTCCCGCGCATGTTTCATGTTCAACAACTAACAATCGTTTAAATTTAAATAAGTTACCTTCAACTAATAGTTAAATGGTTCCAAATTTTGATTTATTTTATTCTATAAAATAGAAATTGTTCTCAAAATATATTTTAGAGAATCTTTAATAATTATGAAATTGTATTTTGTCTCAAAATCGCCAAAAATTAATTTGATTTATTCAAGAAATCGTTAAGGATATTCACTCCTTATTTTTCTAATTCAAAATTCAATAATATAATATGCTTTATAATTTTATAAGATTAATACATAGACACACTGTTAACTATAACAAATTTTAGACGATAAATTTAAATGTAAGTGTAGTTTAGAAAAAAATAGTTCAATTTTTAATTGCTTACTTAAACAATATACGGTTAAATTTGTGTAAAACTAATTGTTAATCAACTAAAGGCGTAATTCATAACTAGTTTATTATTAGTAAGATCTACCCAAATGAAATTTTAGAGAATATTCAAACGAACAAAATAATAATGAAGATTTAATTAAAATTACGATTTTGTCTAAAGCAAAAGGAAAAACACGTTTCAAAATAACTATTGTTATAAGTAAATAATTACAAATTGAACTATTTTTTTCTAAAGTACACTTACAGTTCTCTTCCAAAATTTGTTATAGTTAACAATGTCTATTTTCATTGATTTTATAAATCATTTTAAATTATTGATAGAAAGATAAGCGATAATCATCCTTAAAAAATATTTTCCATTTCCAGCAAAATTCCCAGTGTTTTTTTTTTATTTTTAACCTTTAATAAAGATTTTTATGTTAGATTTTGAAACATAAAACCAAGAACATTCAAAACACTGATATTTTAAATTTGAAAATATATTTGATATTGAAAAATTAACATATAAATAATGTGTGTTTTTGATTTATTTGATCATAAAAATAAAAAATCAACCGAGGGAAATCGAGAAACTAATGTACTTTTTATTATTTCATTAAAAGACTTAAAAATTTAAACTTAAACTTTTAAAAATTCCCAAGTTCCATTTTTCTGGTGCGCTTTTTTAAAAGATTTATTTTATTACTGAAACAAGAAATCAGTCGAGAGAGCTCGAGAAACTAATGCATCTTTTATTATTTTATTTGAAAAAATTATATTAATATAAATATTATATTAAATAATATTTCAGATTAGAATATTATGGTATAATTCTTTTTATATCTTAACTTACACTAAAAAAAGATGATGATTTAACAAAATCGTTTGGTTAACTGTATTTATTGGTTGAAAAAAAATTCGGTTCAGTGAACAAAATCTTTGTTAACTAGACCAAACTCGTTTCCATCAATCTTCAATTAAACAAAGCTTTTAAATTGTTGCTCGAATCAACAAAATATTTTAAAAATTAAAACGATTCAACCAAAAGCTTGGGTTGATTCAATCAAACGAGTTTGGTCAACTGAACAAAAATTTTGGTAAACTTTTGCTTTTATTCAGTAAATCGTTTACTTGCTTCATCCTTTGATGGTGTATTTGAATAAGTTATCTTTAGAAAGAAATGTACATAAATGATTAGATAAGAAGGACGCTTGTATGGAACCGCAGAATTTCACCTTTTACGATTTGTCATATATATGCTGGATTAGATTGAGTCTTTTAAAAACGAGTTTAAAAATTACCTTTTTTTAACAGACCGATAAGCACGCAGAAAAATAGATAGCGAAAAGGCGGGGAAATTAATATCTGGGTATTGAACTATAGGACAGTTATCTAAGATATTAGGGTGTAATATCTAGATATTATAATTTAATATCTCATATATTAAATCATAATATCTATATATTACGCCATAATATATTAGATAGCTATTCCATAGTTCAATATCCAGATATTAACTTTCCCTCTTTTTCACTATTTTTCTCAATGAGCGTACACAGAAATGTACATATACATATGGGTCGTTGCCAAAAAGTTGTGAAATTCAAGTCCCGACAGTTTAAACACATTTTTCGTCATTTCGGCATTTTCATTGGGCTTTTCTCGATGTCATGACGAAAAGCACTGTATTCGCCATTTCCAAACGAAAATTTTGGCTCGAGCGATTTAAACTAAGCTTCGTGATTTAAACTAAGCCCTCGCCAAAGTTTAATTTAAAAGTTCAATTTCTCCCCCTTACTGCATAATATACTATACATTTTTGAATTCCAATGGGATAAAGTACTTACATCGAAGTAAGCACTTACGTAGAACTATAAGCAGAAACATGTTTATTGTTCGCAACTTCAAAAAATTTCTGCAAATTATGTAGTGGACATTATTATAAATCGTACGATTTATAATAATGTCCACTCGGTAACCCATTTTTAAAAAGTGTTAATTAAATAAAAAATATAATCGAAAATCTGGAAGCACAATCAAATAAAGTGCAAAACAAGACATTTTTACAATATTTTTACAATTTTTTACCTCCACTCTACATAATTTAAAAATAATTTTGAAATTTATTTTTCTGCGTTTATTGAATGTCCACTAGGTAACCTTCCTAACATGTAAATTATTTATCTCCCCTATAAAAATGATTCTTGATCTCTTAAATTGGTATTTTCATTTTATTTTGGATCACAATTAATAGTAAAAAATACTTTAGCCATAAGTTCTGAGATTTTTTTTTTAAAATCCATATGCCAAATTTCACAATTTTTCGGCAACGACCCAAGTAGACTTATATCTCATACATTTGGGGCATTCCATTTCTCATGAACTGCCAAGAAAAAGATGTTTGTTATTTTCTTCAAGTCAAATGATTTTCAAAAGAATCCACGTGTGATATAAGAGAAATTCATTTTGCGGCAAAGGAAATAATCTTGACTTCTGATTTATAGAATATCAGGAAATTCCTCTTGCAGTAAAAGGATTCCTCTTAACGCATAAACGTATTTCTTTAGGTTATTAACGTTTGAGTTCAATTTTGATACTAGACTCGAAAGCACCCGAAGCAGTCGGTCGTGAAATTTCGAAGCAATAACTACGTTTAGTATCAATTATTACCCAAGAGCATCGAGCTGACGGGTTATTTAGAAGAATAGTCGCTAATTTCTTTACTAGAGAAACGTCATTACTTCACAATGCGAGAACATCTTTGCGCGCTTTTAAATCGAGATCCAAACGATGCCGATTACTTAATTTTATTTCACCGTGAGCTGCAGAGCCCGAACCCGTTTTAGAGCTTTTAAAAGAGGCATTAAATCGCGCTCTACCTATTGCTCTTTAGTCTAGTAATTCGCGTCGCAAACTTACTTAATTCGTTAAACCAGCAAAACCAATGGCGTATGACCTCTTTATAAAGAAAATATTTGTCTTAAGACTTCCAAGTGCCTTAAAACACATACAAACTATCCACTAAAAGTGTAAAGTTTTCTTAAAAACTTTGAATATTATTTTAGAGTTCACCGTTTTAAGCATTTGAGCAGGAGTGTTATTACATATTATTAAAATATTAGTGTCTGTTCAAATTAAGAAGTTTAAAAAAGTCGGGTCAGCTTAAATTGAGAACTCGAGTTTTTTGTCCTCTTCTAAGAACAATAAAATATTCATTGAACTATTTATGCATGTGATTATTATTATGTAAAAAAATTTTTCCTAATTCCAAATGTCGCAAATGGAAAGAAAAATTTATCCTAAAAATCAAAAATCTGATTAAAGAATTAAGAATACCCTTGTGTTTATGCTCTTGTATTTTAAAGAGTATTTGGATGACTACTTTAAATTTTGAAACAGCATGTATTCACGGTGGATTAGCTTGTATTGTTTGGACAACAGGCTTACGAGATGATCAAGGTCGGTTACAGGGGGATGCGGCGCCAAGGGCAAGGACGTTTGGCACAAAAGAGCGAGGGGGGTCAGAACCTGTAGAGCAAGTTACGAAAACAGCATTTTGACCACAGCCCAGGACCTGAAACCGCATAAGGTTCAGCTTCATAAATTTTATTCGTCTCGTAACACGGTAAAAAATTGTGACCAATCCTAAATCTAACTCCAAGACTAACTCAAAATCGATATAAATAGCTTTTTCTTTTAGATGAAATTTATTCTTATTTTCAACTTTGTCTAGACTTTTTTAAAATTAATTTTATATAGAAGAAATTTACATTCACTTTTATGGGTGTTGTTATTGATATTGAAGATCAAACTATTTGTAGGGT
Organism: Euceroptres primus; assembly: GCA_037177015.1. Lineage (NCBI taxonomy): Eukaryota > Metazoa > Arthropoda > Insecta > Hymenoptera > Figitidae > Euceroptres > Euceroptres primus. The sequence goes on from JBAGKK010495544.1 coordinate 11,239, forward strand.
TCCAGCGCAAAAGTGTAATATGGGGCATTATTCCTTTAATGTCCCAACCCGAAAATCAAATACACTGAAGCTCCGGTTTAGTGCGGGTTTCGGAGATTGCCTGAATGGCCTTCGAATAAAACTGAAGCTCTCTCAACGAAAACAAGTCAGGGCCGTATGAACTATTTCTGTTTGATTTTTGTCGCGAGTGAAAAATATTTTTTAAATATAAGTTTAATTTAACGTTTACTTTAATTTTAAGTTTTATTTAGTTATTATTTATGAATTATTATATATAACGCGTAACCAAAATACTGAAAACGAACTGAAGCGAACCGCAGGAATTCTCCGCTTAGACTACTGTGCCACTACTGCGCACTTTGTTGCTACGGTACTTTCGCAACTCCGCTGAGCTCCGAGCTCAGCTTTCTCGTCCCCTTGGACACCTCACTCATGACAAAAATTCCTTGAAACCGTATACCGGTGCTAAAGAAATCGGGGCTCGAGTGTATGTCAGATCGGTCTAAAACTTAGGCTAAATGTTGTCCTACGACCTACTGGATGAAAATTTTACCAAAAAATATTTTCCTGTTTTGTCGAAAAGTAACTGCGTTAGAGGGGGTGAAATTTTGAAGCTTTTAGTGGATACTCTCTGCTGCAGGAATATCTGCTCCTTTCATAAATAATTTTAAAAAATTTAGCCTGGGATGGGCATTTTCGATAGACTTTTTCATGACCTTTCGATTGGCATAGCATTTTTTGAAAATTTTAAATTTGATCTTGATATATGAAAATCAAATATAAAATCTACCTTTTTCTTGAAAATGGGCACTTTTGATTTATTTTTAAATGTCTAATTAAATCTCTTAAAAGCTGAGATTTTTTGCAATAAAATCCTTGAAGAGCAAGAAGGACTTTGTTTTTGTTTTCGAGAATTTTGAGTTACCTGACCTTTTCTAAAATTTGTTCATAAGGGCACAAAAATTTCGGCAAATTTTTTGCATGTACAGTTTTTGATAACAAAATATAAAACAAATAACAATAATATAAAAGTAGATATTCAAAAACAAATTTTTGTTGAGTTTAGAATTTTTTAAAATTGGCAAAAATGAAAATTTTTTGAATTTGGTTAATTGCGCATTTTTAATGTGCAATTCACATGTGATATGCATAATATAATAAATAGAAATGTTTTTTTTTCATACTCAAAACGTCGAATTAACAAAATTAAAAAAATTTTCATTTTTGTCAAAATTCAAAAAATTCTAAAATCATAAAAAAAATGGTTTTGAATACCTATTTTTATATTATTGTTTGTTATCAAAAACTGTACCTTCTAAAAGTTTGCCGTAATTTTTTCGCCTATAGGAAAAATTGTTTGAAAAGATCAGGTTACGCAAAGTTCAGTTTCTTAAGAACAAAAAAGTCCTGTTTTCTTTACAAAAATTTTATTGTAAAAAACCTCAGCTTTCTTCCTAGAATATTAAAAAAAAATTAAAAATGCTCTTCTCCAAAAAAAGTCGATTTTATTTTTGATTTTCATAAATCAAGGTCAAATTTCGAAATTTTAAAAAAATTCTAATAACCAATCAAAAGCTCATGAAAAAATCTATCGAAAATGCTGAGACTAAATTTTTTAAAATTATGTATGACATTATGAAATAAGCAAATATTCTCGCAGCAAAGAGTATCCACCAAAAACTTCATAATTTCACCTCCTCTAACTCGGCTACTTTTCGACAAAACAGGAAAATTTTTTTAATAAAATTACCATTCAGTAGGACATCATTTAAAGGGGTGTGATACGTTATGATGTCACGAATTACCGACGGGGTATAAAAAATATTCGGCAATCCTATTTTTAAACAAATAAAGATATGAAGTTGAAACTTAAGAGAATGTTAGAAAATATGAGAGGGCACATCTTTTATGTTTCATTTTTTCAAAATTTTGAAAAAAAAATTATTTAAAAAAAGTTTTTTTTCAAAATTTTGAATAAATTACACATAACAGATGTGCCCATTCATATTTCCTATAATTCTCTTAAGTTTCAACTTGATATCTTTGTTTGTTTAAAAATAAGATTGCCGAATATTTTTTATACGCCGTCGGTAATTCGTGATATCATAACGTATCACACGCCCTTAACCTAAGTTTGATCACGATCGAACACATCCAGGGGCGGCGCAAGCAGTATGAATACCATGGAGAACTCCATACCTGAAAGAAATCTAGGTATGTAGTTCCATACCTCGAAAACTGGCTGAAAGGACGATGATTTATTCCTTAATCCATTTTTTTTAAATTGGACTTTCTTAAATTAAACCTTTCTTTCAACTAACAAAATAATAAAATTAAAAAATAATTCCCCCCCCCCTTCCGGAATAAAACTCTAAAACTAAAAAATATAGGCTGCGCCGGCCCTAGACACATCCGATTTTCGGGTTGGGACATTTGAGAAATAATGCTTCATATATGAGCGGCTGAAAGTAAAAACGGGACAAAAAAAGTTAGTGAGTAAAAATGGAACATGAATTTTTCGGAGTAAGAAGGGAACAAACAAATCTTCCTAGTAAAAACGGAACAAAATTTCTTCAGAGTAAAAATGCAACAAACTAATTCTCCGAGTAAAAACGGAACAAACGAGCGCACGGCTGGTGGGAAGTGGGCCACTCTCCAAAAAGTGGAAATTTGGCATTTTTGCAACCGTTGTTCCTTTTTGTTAAGTTAACTGATATTTTTAACTGATCCTGCAGTCCAGTAAACGTTTTTTTTGTAACAAGAAGACTCTTATCAGACATCAGGAGCAAAGAAAAGCGGAAGTTTTTAATTATCGGGAAAGCCCTGATTTATTTCGTGTGCCAGTTTTTCCAAAAAGTAGAAATTTGGCATTTTTGCAACCTTTGTTGCTTTTTTCTAAGCTTGCTGATGTTTTTAATTAATCCTGCGGTCCAGGAAACTTTTGTTGTAACAAGGAGACTCTGAGCAAGCATCCCCGCAAAGAAAAAGGAAAATTTTTAATGATTGGGAAAGCTCTGATTTATTTCGTGGGTCACTTTCACCAAAAAGTGGGAGTTTTGAATTTTTGCAACCGTTGCTGCTTTTTTTAAGTTTACTGATATTTTTAATTAATCCTGCGGTCCAGTAAACGTTTTTTGTAACAAGGAGACTCTAATCAAACATCTGGTGCAAAGAAAAGTGGAAATTTATGTTTATCGGGAAAGCCCTGATTTATTTCGTTGGCCAGTTTTTCCAAAAAGTGGAAATTTGGCATTTTTGCAACCGTTGTTCCTTTTTTCTAAGTTAACTGATATTTTTAGCTGATCCTGCGCACGGCTGGTGGAGGGGATATATCCCCTCTCACCAGCCGTGCGCTCGTTTGTTCCGTTTTTACTCAAAGAATGAGTTTGGTTGCATTTTTACTCTGAAGAAATTTTGTTCCGGTTTTGCTCAAGAGATTTGTTTTGTTCTCTTTTTACACCGAAAAATTTATGATCCATTTTTTACTCACAAACTTTTTTTGTCCCGATTTTACTTTCATCCGTTCATATACTTTTGTAGAATTGATGTGACAACGATGTAGCATTGATGTGTCAATGTGGCATTGATGTGACAATGGTGTAGCATCATAATGTGGAAGTGCAACATGAATGTGCTGTTGTAGCAGTAATGCAAAAAAAAGAGAAACAGATACATAGGAAAACCGCAGGGAATCAAACTATAGAAAAGTATGGTGCAGCATTGACGTGACAATGATGTAGTATTGATATTGATGTAACAATGATGTGACAACGATGTAGTATTGATGTGACAATGGTGCAGCGTTATGATGAGGCAATGCAAAATTGATGTGACCTTGTAACAGTTATGCTAAAAATGAGTAGCAGAACAATGCAGCATTGATGTGACATTGTAACAGTTATGCAAAAAATGAGTAGCAGATACAAAGAAAAACCGCAGGGGATCAGACTAGAAAAGTATGGTGCAGCATTGACGTGACAACGATGTAGTATTGATGTAACAATGACGGCATAAAGATATACTTATTATTTTATGTCAACAAATAAATTTTAATTTTTAACTAAGTCCGTCCAGCAGACGG
>JBAGKK010495555.1:0-10737 GCA_037177015.1 Euceroptres primus
GACACTGCCCCAAACTTCGGATACCGATTTTTCTTTATTTCCAGATAATTGAATGGCATAAAAGTAACATAAATTAAAAGCCCAAAGCTTCACATGATGTGAAAAGTTAGTTTTGTATTAAAAAATTAGTATGAACCCAAGAATAATAGGTGTCCGAAGTTAGGGCCAGTGACCGAAGTTAGGTGATTCTACGGTACTATTGATCAAGAAAAAAAGTTAACATTTAGTTGAAGAATAGGTATCTTATTTTCTCAATCAAAGAGCAAATCTGTTTCATCAAGTTTTTGTCATATACATAAAAACGATCGATTTCTCATGAAATGGAGAACGCATATGAACGTTTTACATTTCTCATGAAATGGAAAACAGATATGAATGTTTTACAATGAATCGTGGAAGTAGTCAATTTAAACATGCATCTATTACGTCAGATCTAATCTCCAAATTAAGATTAGATTAAAGGGATAAAGTATCAGGTTTTCTTTTCCTCAAAAACTTTCTATTTTCTATTCTAATGCGAGTTATGTAACATTTTAGATCGCTTAATTCCGTGTTTTGTTTTTTTTTTACTGCATTTATTTAAAGACAGATTTCCTCGTTCATATCGGAGTTGGAAATCTTAGCATTTATACTGATGACAATTTCGTAGCGTAGTTCAACACTCGTGCTGAAAAACAACGCTCGATGTGGTGTACACAATCACATTAGACGTAGAAAAATGTAGTTCCTGGTTGTACTGATTCAGTCGGTTAATGGTTTAAACGACTATCTACAATAAATACGATTAATATTCAGTAAGCCAACATTAGTTTATTCATAATGTCTTTTGATAATGTCGAAAGTTTGTTAAGATATATGGTCATATAATGTCATACATTTGATATATTTGTCATACATTGATTTCACTACCACCAGCTTTCCATTGATGAATGAGATTATGAATCCATTATCTCTTCCCGTGTAGAAATTTGTCAGAACATTTCCTAATATTGTAAATAACTGTGCAGCACATTTTTATAAGAAATCTCAAATTTCATTAACAACTAAAACTATATTGACAGAAAGTAAACCAACAATTAAATCATAAAAATATTATCAGAGACTCTATAATATTCAAAAACGATTTTAATGGCACGTTGAAGTTACCAAAAAGAAAGAAATTCCGACAGCAAATATTACTGAACAAAAAATTTGCCGACTAAAAATTTTCGGTTTCTAAAATTGCTGAAAAGAAATTAAATTTCTGAATTATGAAAGTATGTACTAAATTTTAAAATTTTCAACTTCTAAATCAAATTTCCAAAATGAGTGCTAAAATTCTCCAGAATCAAAAAATCCTCAAAAATCTTACATTCCTGTCTATAATCTAATAAAATACTCCACAAACTAGACTTTCAAAACGTTTGGAATTCTCTAAAATTTTCGAAAATCCTTCATGAAATCTTCTGAAATTTTTCAGAATCTTCTAGAATTTTCTCGAATATTTTAAATTTTCCATCTACTTGTAGATTCGTTAGATCCTCTAAAATCCCTTAAAATCCTCCAGAATTTTCAAGATTTTTTATAATTTGTTAGAATCTTCCAGAGATTTCCTCATTTTTCCAGAATCTTCTAAATCACCCTCCAGCATTGTCTAGAATCTTCTAAAATTTACCAGGATTTTATCAAACTTTTACAGAGATATCCAGACTTTTTCAAAGTTCTAAAATCTTCAAAAACACCCCAAAATCTATTATGATTTTTGAAAATATTCTAGACTACTTCAGAATCTTTTATAATTCTCAACAATCATTTGAATTCTGCCCTAAACTTCTAATACCTTTTAGTCTCTTCCAGACTTTTTTTAAGAATTTCGAAAAATCTAGAGAATTTTAGGAAGATTTTGAAAAGAGTCTGTAAGATTCTTGAGAATTATGGAGTCTTTTGAAGATTTTAGAGAATTCTAAAAGATTCTGCAGAATTCTGAAGTTCAGAATATTTTGGAGGATTTTAGAAGTTTATGAAACAGTCTAGTTTATTTTTGAAAATATTAAAGAACTAGATATTAAAGAATATTATAGATATTATAGAATATTAAAGAATTTTGAGAGATTCTTTAAAATTTTATAAGATTATAGAAGAATCCAGAAAAAAATTCTAGAAAAAGCAGAATATCTTAGGCGGTTATAGAAGAGTTTAGGAAATTTGATTATGAAAAATTTTGGAAGACACTGAAAGAGTTTGGAAGATTTAGTCAGTCTAGAATGTTTTAGAAAATTTTAAAAAATTTTGGAAAAATTTTGAAGTTTTTAGAAGATTCTAGAAGACTCTGAATCTCTAAGGTTTTAATATTGTGGCATGTGTTTTTGAGTGACATAAGTTTCTATTTCAGGGTGTCTAGCGGGTTTTCCCGGTTTTTACCCGACTAGAGTTTTTATTTTTCCGACCAATTTTACATTTTTTATTTACAGTTATTTCTAAATAACTCAATGTTTCTCGCGAAATAAACCAATTAGCATTTTTTTCTATCCTAAACATTAAATTACACACTTGTATACATTTTTGCAAAAGAAAATCTTAATATTCATTTTTATTTTTAAAATTTATTTTTTCCCTCTTTTCAAGTAGCTGTAAATAAAGTGAAAATAAGTAGATTCTGCCATTAAATAAAAAAAGCCGATCTTGAATAAAATCCCCGGGTTTTTCTCCGCTAGACACGCTTTATTTATTATAATTCTTGGAAAATTAATCGGAACTTTGAATATTGAAGGGGGGGGGGGGAAGGGTAAAAATTCTCAAATATAGGGATTTTAGAGTATATTGAGAAAAATAGGTGGAAAAAGGATCAAGATAGGGAGAAAGTGTGAATATGGGATTGACTGCGAACCCTGCGGATTCTACAAGAAACCACCATTTTCGCATCGCTCAAGAGGCAGTAAAAGTCGAATTTTCGATGCGCGTGTTATGAAAAAGAATTAAATTCTGAAAAATATGTTTTCTAGTACATATTTTTTAAACATAAACTATTTATGTTTAATCTAAATTAATATTTGTTTACGATTGGAAATCATTATTTATATATAAAAATCATTTTTTGGGTACTTAATATAACGTACCTAATATAATATAATAGAAACTTAATGTAAAGTTTTTAAAGAAATAAGTATTTATTATTAGTTCCAGTTTAAAAATGGATGGTTTTTACTAATTGCTGTAGCCATTGAAGAGGATCCACTCCTTCAGGAAGAAGTTTTACCAGAATAAGATGAAGATTCTTTAGTTTATATACTTCGGCATTATATAATAAACGTTAATGTATATAATTACATCATTTAATAAATTAAAAATTATAACTCATTAATTTAATGAATTGAATAGATTTTATAACTAAAAATATTGTTTACTTACTCTTGGAAGGAATAACTGAATTTTATGAATAAAATTGAATGGAATTTTATTCATGAAATTCATTTCTTCATTCCAAAAGTAAGTAAAAACATTTTTGTAATAGTTTTAAAAAAATCTGAATATTTTATCTGTCCAGTAACCTCACAGCACTATTGAAAAGGACATGGACTGTTTAGTTAGACAATAATTTAGCGAAATTAGCGTAACATACGATGCCAGTAACTTTAAAGTTCACCTTTAAAGTGCCTTGAAAGTGATTAGCGCAACTGGGTTTCTCTTCTCAACGCAACTAGCCTTCCTACTTTACACGACAAATTACTACACTTCCGCTTAATAATGTTAAATTGAAGCATATTTTCATGAGCGTTAAATATTTGTTTGATTAAAATAATTTTATTAGCAAAGTTCGAAGACAAAATCCTTGATATATCCGACATTGTAGAAAAGTTATCAAGCTTTGCGTTTAACTTTGTTTTTTTAACTTGAAGAATAACCTCTTGTATTTAATTCAATACCAATGTAAGTTAATATTTGTCTTTTTTATCTAGAGACTTTGCTCTGTTCTTTGCTCACTTAAAAAGATAGTGTTGTAAGCACTCACAGTAAAGACTGATAATTTTATCGGGTTTCACGAAAGATTTGCGAAATGAAATAGACCATTTGCGTTTGTATCTATTCCAGAGTGGCCATTACGACCGGGAGCAAGACCATCAACCTAAGATAGTGGCAAGCAACTCTCGTCACAATGAAATGAAATTCATATCTAGAATCAGGCAACACGATAGCCAGAGTGACATGACCTTTCGCTTATTGCAGGCAAACACTCACGTCCGCTTTTTCGCATATTTTTGATTTACGAGTTGGATGAAATCCGAGTGTGTGGTGCGAATACGCGGCGCAGTCGGCAGAAGATGCGAATATGCGAATATGCGTGTTCCAGACACAGCGAAATCCGACACTGCGGCATTCCAGTTACCTGACTTCTATGGAGTCTCGTGCTACGTCCGAACACGTGTCAACATGTCGGTTGACATAGATTTTTCGTCGAGATAGGTCCAAGCCGAAACTAAGACGAGTCCCCGACTTTGATCGAATCCTTCGAGGGCGAGGAAGGAATCTGAAAACCAGTTTTGTTAGATGATATACTCACCTATACGCGATTCTTCAGTGCTTTTATATTATAGAAACACCGCTGTTGCCAGATCAATGAAAATCTTTCCTAAATTTAGGAACTTTTTCGTGTATAGATGCTAATTGGAAGAGCACGTGTATTCAATGGATTATCATGAAACCTGCTCCTGCATTAATAATTTGTTTTAACAGTTTTCAAATTGTTGCTGTGTATTGAACTGGCAGCTTTTCACATTAAACCCCTCGGGCTTTTTAATATCAAAAACGTACCTTTGTAAACTTCATTCAGAGAAAAAGTGGTCTTGAAACAAAAGTATCGTTCTCTTGCGTTTTTTGTCTTGTACCACGTGAATTTGAATTTGCTTCAAGATTAGGTGAAGTTTCTCGCAAGAGGACTATGTTTGCTGCAAAATGATTCCTTTTAAGACAAATAACATGTCGGTTGACATGTTAATTAAGGTTAAGGTTTTCATAACCTTAAATTTGAGAGGAAATTTAAGGTTAAGGTTTTCTTAACCTTAAATTTAAGAGAAAATTTAAGGTTAAGTTTTTCTTAACCTTAAATTTAAGAGGAAATTTAAGGTTAAGATCCTCTTAACCTTAAATTTAAGAGGAAATTCCATTTGTTTCAAGAAACATCCTTTTGTCGTAAGAAGGCATTTCTCTCAGTGTCTATACTCTCATTTTAGCTGAACGTAGAAAGTTATTATTGGAAAATTTAAAATTGCAAACGATATTTACTTAAACTTAAATTCGAATTTATTAGAAGGATTAGAGGATAAGAAATAAATATATTTCTTATCCTGGAAATACCCAGTCCTTATTTAAACGATTAAAATAATTATATGACGCGGAAGATTTGTTTCATAAAAATATAATACTCGACTCATGAGTGGTAAAAGTGAGATAATTGTAGACCAATAAAATAACGAGATCCTTAATACTGAGGGGCAGGAACTAATTGCAGTCGGGCAGTATAAAGTAAAAACCAGTTTCAAGTGCGCATTCATAAAAATTGATAGAGAGTGAAGTTGTTCTATCGATTGCAATACTCGTTTAGGTGTCTCTATAACCGGACCGAATACTGATTCCACGTGTAGGTCTTTTTAAAAAAAGCCTAAAAAACACAATTTTTTTGTTTTTCCAGTTTTTCCGAACTCACAGATTTACATGATTTGAGCGCAAGCAAATGATTTGTATACAGGCTGAGTAAGCCAGGCTTTTAGTCTAAATCAAGTTCATTTCTCCCCAGCTATTGTAAATATAAAAGTACGAAAGTAAAAGCAGACTTTCAAAATGTGTGTTTCAAAAGTTCTTTTTAAAAAAACGTACCAGCAATCCTGGGATTTTATTCTATCAGGTTTCCAGTATTCAGAATACTTTAAATAATTCTGAAAAGCTTGTCTATTTTCTCTATTGAAATTTATTTAATTCCGTCTATACGTTTTCTGAATGAGAATCTCTGAAATGTAAAATGTAAATGTCAGGATTAAATTTCCAGAGACAAGTTTCATTTTTTAATCCTAACTTTATTTTTAATGAATAAGTATAAGGTGAGATAAAATTCGCCAGATTGCGGAATTTCAGTATATTCGAGAGATAAATATGAGCAGAAGAAATTGGCCGTGAAAAAGGTTGTACGAGTTAGTAGCACGTATATGTCTTTGAAACGAATGTTTTCTATATTTCACGGCCAGACTCGCGAAGGTGAAAACGCCCGCGGATATTTTGTAAAGCGAAAGTTGTATCTAATAACCGTGACAATTTCTTTTCGTGTGTATTCCGGGACCATTTATTACGAAAAACGGCACAATTCCGTTCTATTCGTACTCCGAATATAAGCGTAATATCGTGCAGGGAATATCTTGAACACGTCTCATATGTACGTAGTTCAGGCGATTTATCCGAGCGAATGTAGTGCGAATCGTCAGTTTTCCATTGAATTCCCTGCTTATCGGTATTTCAATTTTCCTTGAAAAGGAACATGTTTCTTCTTCATCTCTACATGTGACGAATTTTGACACGTATTAATTTATCTTGAGCTGTCGATTTAAAATAATAAAAAATTGACGTTCTATTAAGTGCAATGAATAATTCCATTTTCAATGCATACATATCGATATTTTCTTACATGTTTCTTCTTCATCTCTACATGTGACGAATTTTTAGATGTATTAATTTATCTCGAGCTGTCGATTTAAAATAATAAAAAATTGATGTTCTATTAAGTGCAATGAATAATTCCATTTTCAATGCATGCATATCGATATTTTCTTACAGGTTTTATAATTCATCCATTTCCCGGAATAAATTAAAATTTTCTCATCACAATTTTATCGATAAAGTGAAAAATGTGGTAGTAAAACCATTAAATAAACGCAAATAGAAAGCTGATTCGACATATATGTTTTTCATCCGATATTTTATGATTTAGAGCACGCTAATGGTAAAAATAACGAAAAATTTTCATACACATTTTTTTCAAATTTAATGAACAGAAATACACATGTAGAATAAAACTTGTACATGCAATCAGTCAATATTTCAGAGTTAATGATTTATTCTGAATCCAAAAAAAAAAAAAATGTAATTAGAGTTTCTCGGTTTGAAAATAGTTTATCCAATAGTTTATAAATTAACACAATATTCTATTTACTCTTTCATAGGATTGCACTGGTTTCCGGACTCGTATCAGATATTAAAGAATATTTTGAATGAAATTTTTGAAAATTTACAATAATTTACCTACTGCTTTCAGTTTTTTAAAAACAAATTTAAGTTCAAATAATTGTTGTTACTGAAATTGCTGTATTATAAAATAAATGTGCTGTTTAAATTCCAAGAAACTACTTTTGTTTTAGTAGATATTTTTCTCCACGCAGTAAAAACTAGGGTTTGAATTAGAACCGATTTTTGGGTTCTAATAGAGGCATCAGGAAGGAGATACTCGTTGTGAAATTTACTTTCGAAAATGCGTTCAAAGGATTTAGATTATGCCGTCCAATAGATCCACTTTTGTTGATCGATTTGCTCCAGAAGAACCAAATTTCATTAGAACCATTTTTCCCGCTTTCCCATTTGAAAATTTTTTTGACTTAATGATCTACTTTTAACGTCATAATCAATTGGTAATGATATAATAACGAGTGCACTGAAATGAATCAACTCAAGTCGTAAATATTTGCTGTGATTTTTATAAATATAATCTTTAGGTTGAGCATTTGTAAACATAAGGCATATTCACATCCTGAATGCATGATCCTCTGGTTAATGAAGCCACCTGCTCTCTAAATCTAAATCAGTGAGAAGTGGGTTACTAAATCAAATCAATAACGACTGTCAGTGAAAATCCTTACTGATTTGATTTAGTGACCCACTTCTCACTGATTCAGATTTAGAGAGTGTCCAGATTTTAATAGTGTCCAAAATGCAACTGTATTTGGAAACTGCAAGCTTATGGGTATATATTATGTATTCAAATTTATAAAACCGACAAATCATTTTCTATATCTGCCTGAATTTAGATCACTATCCTCATCAATAACAATAAATCCATACTTATTTTTATTCCAGAAAGTTACTCTCTAAATCTGAATCAGTCAAAATTTTCACTGATTTCATTCAGTGACTCATTTCTAGCTAATTCATCAGTGAATTTTGACTGAATTAGCTAGAAATGGGTCATTGAATGAAATCAGTAAAAATTTTGACTAATTCAGATGTAGAGAGTAACCAAATCACAGTAATTTAGAGAGTAACTATTTAAGTAGTTCATAAGGCATATTAGTATTTACCCTTTAGATTCATCTCGTCTTGTTTAAATAATAAAATTAAACTAACATTGTCCCTTATAAGGTGTTTTTGAAGTGCAAGCATACGTCTGACAAATAAAAGGAGTCATCCTGGTGCCTATCCATAGAAAAAAAAACTTTATAAATAAGGCATTTGTTTTTCTGTAGTTGGAAGGACCACAAAATATTACCCGCACACTATTTGGAAGTAAACGTCCATGACATTTTCCTCACTTCTCATTTTTTACAAGCGAATCAAAATTTACAACAGGTAATTTCATAAATAGTGTTTCACACTGCATCTGACAATTTTGATTCTAAAGGAACCACTTTTCCATAGAGCCACAATGAAATAGAACCTCTAGTTCTGTGCAGGATATCGCTGATCCTATATTTTACGCCGGATACTACCTCAAAATAATTTGCAACAAAAATAAGACACAAAAATAATAAAATTATAAATTATGATTCTCGAACCTCTTAAGATTTTTAAAATGATTTTCTCGTATTTCGTATTGAATTTTTCTTAACAGTTACAGTCGAATAATAGAATTTGACGTCAATTCTTGAGATGTTTCGACCAATAACATGTTTGAAGAACCCTTGATGCTTCCAGTTTATCTGTTAAAAAATGAATGTTCTTAAAAACAATAGTATGTAAAATCATTACACTCCCTTAGTTATAGACGTAGTAGACTAACTCACAGAAAAAAGCTAGGCTAACTTTTACAGTGTTCCTGCGTCTCACACTGTAAAAAGTGTTACAGTGTTCCTGCGTCTCACACTGTAAAAAGTGTTGCAGTGTTCCTGCGTCTCACACTGTAAAAAGTGTTAAAGTGTTCCTGCGTTTCACACTGTAAAAAGTGTTAAAGTGTTCCTGCGTTTCACACTGTAAAAAATGTTACAGTTTTCATGCGTCTCACATTGAAAAAACTTAGGTGTCTTTTACATTGGTCCTCTTTTTTATAAGTATTAATTTAGAGTAAAGCTGCATTGTTTTCAATTACGATCACTTCATACTGTTAATTTCAATGCAAAACAATTGATAACAATTGATTATAATTGATTATTTAATATACTGTTATTGGTCTTTTAAAAGTGAAGTGGGATTAATTAAAAGAGATGCGGAACTATTTTTGAGGTGTTCTCTTTTAATATCTGCATCTAGTCTTAAAACATAACTTTGTTTACAGTACAACACTGAAAAAAAATACAAAGGAACTTTTCCGAAAATTTGGAAGGAGGCAAGAGTATACTCTCTAAATCTGAATCAGTGAGAAGTGGGTCACTAAATCAAATCAGTAACGATTTCCACTGATTTGATTTAGTGACCCACTTCCCACTGATTCAGATTTAGACAGAGCCCAGTATTTCAAGTTGAAGATAAAGAATTGATCAGTAACTATCGGTCAATCTCTATTACGAACAATTTCCCTAAGGTATCTTAGTCCAGTATTGCAAGTTTTATGTCTTACATCATCAGCTGAAAAATAGTAGAAATTCAACATGGTTTTGTTGTTGGTAGATCCACTTTAACAAACCTAGCAGTCTACACCCAGTTCATAGCTAAAGCCTAAAAAGATCGGAAACAGGCTGATGCTATATATTTAGATATATCTAAATGCTCTGACAAACTTAATCACAATATCCTCATTCAGAAACTCCAAAATACTGATTTGCCTGGAGATGTAGTACTGTTACTGCAATATTTTTTACTAGATAGAAAACACTATGTCCAATAAGCAGGTCATAATTCCACTGCCTTTACACCATCCTCTGGGGCCCCGCAGGGCTCTAATCTAGGCCCAATTTTATTTACAGTTTTCTTTAACGACATAAATGTAGCAAGTAAGGCAAATAAAGTAATTTTTGTTGCTGGTACAAGGTTATATATGCAAATTGACTGTGTAAGAGATTGTATAGCATTACAGATTGAGCTCAGGGAGTTTTTCGAATGGTGTTAGAAATAAACATTCAGAAATGTAAAATAATTACATTCACAAGAAACTTGGATCCGATTTTGTTTAGCTATGAACATGGAATTGAGATTGGAAAAGAACATTCAGAAATGTAAAATAATTACATTCACAAGAAACTTGGATCCGATTTTGTTTAGCTATGAACATGGAATTGAGATTGGAAAAGAACATTCAGAAATGTAAAATAATTACATTCACAAGAAACTTGGATCCGATTTTGTTTAGCTATGAACATGGAATTGAGATTGGAAAAGAACATTCAGAAATGTAAAATAATTATAAGAAACCTGGATCCGATTTTATTTAGCTATGAACATAGAATTGAGATTGGAAATGAACATTCAGAAATGTAAAATAATTACATTCACAAGAAACTTGGATCCGATTTTGTTTAGCTATGAACATGGAATTGAGATTGGAAAAGAACATTCAGAAATGTAAAATAATTA
>JBAGKK010495566.1:0-15314 GCA_037177015.1 Euceroptres primus
GTTACCAACTTTTTTATATGCAACCCAATGAGTACCTGGACCATCCTTATCATCAAGATTAATAATAGCTGATTCTCCTTTATTCGATCTTCTCACTGATAATTTATTTTGCATGAAAATACCGCGAAAATGTGGATTTTAAAATAATTTTGCAAATTTAAATAAATCTAAATCTGTTATTGGTTGGTGAGGTAGCTTCACTTTGAGTTTTGTCAATGACGCTTAAGACGAAGTCCTGCTTCATGAGTATATGACTTAAGATGAAGTCCTAATTCTTCTCTATATGGTTTGAAATATAGACCTTTGCCTAAGGCAATTGATTCCATAGTTTCATTGTGACGTTCACTCTCTTCGAGTTGTCGCTTTGCAGCATTTGCATCATTTACCGCTTTAGCTATACCTGCAGCTCCGCCAGCTAATGCTCCAGTGGCACTAAGACCAGCTGTATTGACTCTGGTTTTATGTCCGTGAACGATAATACCTCTTTGAGAGATGTTTGCAGACTGAAGGTCAGGTCTATATAAGAAATATATTTATAGTCTTTTTCTCAGTCTCAGTCAAGATGCAGTTTGAAACACAGTCTACGAAATTAACTGTTGTAAATTTTGATTTGCTTGTAAAAAATGAGAAGAGAGTAAACAAGCGTCATGGACATTTGCATCCAAATAGTGTACGGACAATATTTTGTGGTCCTTTCAACTGCAGAAAAACAAATGGCTTGTTGGCTCTACTGATACATCCAAATGGATTGAGATTTGAAAATGTTTACATTTACTCAAAATCGTTGAATCAACCAAAGTATAAATTTTTAGAAAAAGTTATACAATACGTAGATGGTGTTAAATATTATTCACTCAAAGAGCATGAAAATGTTGTAATGACAAGTGAAGCACAACCAAATTCAATAATTATTTTTGATGACGTTTGTGAAAAGCAAGATAATATAAAAGCATTTTTTTCTATGTGTAGGCATCAGGATGTTGACTCTTTTTATTTATGCCAGACGTAAGCTTGTACTCCAAAACACCTTATAAGGGACAATGTTAATTTACTTGTATTATTTGAACAAGACGAGATGAACCTAACCCATATATATGATGATTACGTAAATACTGATATGTCTTATTCACGATTTAACCCTTTAAGACCAGAGTTTTTTTTACATGCTCTACATTCACAACAGCAGTTGTGATGAATTCAAACAGGGTCATAGATGACTAAAAAAATTGTCCTAATTTTTTATCCATGCAAAACTACCCCTGCGTGTAAAAGCCACCCCTAATAATGTCGGAAATTTGTTTTGCAAGTTCTCATGACTTTTAGTTTAATCTAATAAATAATAAAATAGATAAAATGACTTAGAGCTATAATGAGGATCTGGTTAACCGAAACATCCCCCTTGAATCAGACTCAAATGCAAAAAAACGACCCCTGATTGTAAAGAACCTTTTAATCAATGACTTTTACGTATATATTGATTTTTTGTTGTATGGACTATTTGTAGAAACATAAAAACTAAAAATAAAAAAATGTGCAGCGCTCTAGCCCTTGTACCATACCCTTTAGTTCGAAAACCATCCCCATAAATTTTTTTGCAAGTCCTCATGCCTCTTGATTCAATCCAATGAACCAAAAAATGAAGAAAATGACTAGGAGATATTCTAATTAAGTAATAAGATATATCAATCCTATGAAAGTACGCCTAGAAGAAAAAACCACCCTTAGCTATAAAGAAGACCTTGCATGCAGTCAATGGTCCCAACAGTGCACGACCGAGCCGCACGCACACATGCGCTGTGCAACTTTTTTTCTGATTGGACGTTGCTTTGGCGGTGTTTGAAAGTCTCATTTAGACAGGAAAAGAATAAATAATTGCAAAAAGGAAGACCAATTACAAAGACTGCGCGACGCATGCGCATTCCGGGTGTGCAACATT
Organism: Euceroptres primus; assembly: GCA_037177015.1. Classification (NCBI taxonomy): domain Eukaryota; kingdom Metazoa; phylum Arthropoda; class Insecta; order Hymenoptera; family Figitidae; genus Euceroptres; species Euceroptres primus. The sequence continues at coordinate 1,937 of JBAGKK010495566.1, forward strand.
AGGATCACTGCAGTCACTCAGTGCCTTGATATATTAGTCCTCCTACCATAATTTTCGCCCCACCACAACTGCTACCCCTTACACTGCTGTCTGACATGCGCATTCGTCAACACGCCTCACTCTTCAAAAAAGCACTTCAAAACTATTCCAAAATTCATAAACCTAACGTAATCTTACATCTTAGGTGTGGGGATTTGTGTGTGGGAAGTTGGGGTCATACTTAAAGATCGATTACAATGGTTGAGGTACTCTATATATTTTTCAAACCTCATTCATGTCTCAGTAACCATTTCATAACCGAAATTTAACGCAAAGAGGAAAACATTGTATAAAAGGTTTTCTGGAGGTAAGGGTAACTATTTGAATTACGGGTGGATCAAAAGGTTTGATATATCCAACAATTTTTTTCATATCATGAAGTATCTACTTCTTTTTCATCGCTCATTACATTGCGTATAACATAAAAAATTGAAAAAAAGAACGTCCAGTAAGGTGAGGGGTGCTTTTGTTACCTGAGAGTAACAAAAGTAACAAAGTAAGAGTAATAAAAGTAACATAGCTCATCGCTATGTCTAAGCAAGTATTTTCTACAACTAAAGTATTATATTATATATAAACGTTTAAAGCAATAAGCTGAATTATTTTATTGTGCAGAGGGGTTGTTTCTCGTAGCTAAGGATATTTTTTGAATGTCATGATGTTCGAAATATTCATTAAGAGTAAAAATAGGCACGAAAGAGAACATGGTGTATTTTTTACTTTGTTTAAGTAGTTAATAGCTATTTATTTCAATGGTCCGTGACATTACTGCAAAAATGGCATTTAACACAAAGTACTTTATGACGTCATTGTCAATAAATCCAATAATATTTATAGTGTTTCAAATATTTTACAAATAAAATAAACCATTCTGTTGCCTATGCTGCAAAGAAATCGAAAATATATTAATTTTTGGCAAAGTTATTGATTTTTAAACGCGTTTTTGGGAACTAAAGTTCCCAGTGGGTCTTCAAGGGTTAAAGAACTTTCCTTAGCTTGCTGGAATGAAAATAAGTATGGATTTATTGTTATTGATAAAGACAGTGATTTCAATTAAGGCAGGTATAGAAAAGAATTTGACTCTTTTATAAATTTAGATACATAATATATAAGCTTGAAATTTCTAAAAAGAAACAGTTGCACTTTAGGCATAGCTCAAGCAACATGTCTTTTGAGCAAGCTTGGTCAGACCAATAATTGAAATATCGGGCGCCAGTTAACCGCGAAGGATAACGATTTTATTATTTTGTTTAACGGTACTCAGGGAGTCGGAACTTTAATGAACAGATCAACAGGAAAAGAAAAATTTAATTAAACATTGCCCCAAGTACGGCAAAAAATTTCATTTTCTAGCAAAAGGCACGATCAGTTTGATTACAAAAGAATATGAATTGATTTGCAAAAAGAATATGATACAATGAGAAAATTGCAAGACTCCTGCCACGTAGCCTGAGGGTTAACTATACACAAGCCAAATCTCCTAGAATTAATACCTACAGTTTCACGGTAAATCGACCAAATTACCGAGGTGACACAAGAAATCAACAATTTCGAGTTCAAAATCTATTACGCTATGAAATAAAATAAAATAGGCCTTCTCGAGGAGTTTGAAAAAGCGTGGTGACGGTTTTCATAACCTCTAAATCTCCGATTCAAATTTAATAAATAAAGCTAAATGATCTTTTCGCGAACGCTCACCAAATAAAATGTAACCATTACCTGCGACAACACGGATCTTCCAATTAAAAAGTTCGTAAATCGATATCGTTTTCAATTACGTAAATTGGATGTTATCTCTGAGAGTCCCAGATCAAGAGTGGGTGGAAAAGGACGCCACCGCAGGAAGTGCGAGACCCGGGGTTGAATCTAGTCAATTGGAGACCAGCGAGCCGGTCATATGAACTCTCGAGAAAATCAATACTCTACACAGACTCGGGACTACTAAAATTGGGCCCTAAGCTTGACTTGATTTCGAATGAGAGATCAACCTATCTCGTTCAAATTTGATTCAATTTAGCCCTAACATTTTAGGTTTTACCATAATCATAACGATAGTTGGTCTCCTTACTCTCCTCATAACGTAATAATTATCAATTAGAAACTTAAAATTAAGCGCTGATTCCGCTGAGCCATAGATCCACCCTCGAGCTGCAGTTCCTCGAGTCCGTCCACTGCTGCCCTCTACCTCGCTTGGCAGAAGAATATGAAAATTAACAGATTTCCCATTTGGTTCAATAGATTTTCCTCGGCCTCCTTCCCGGTTATTTTGATCTATTTCACGACAACAATTTGATGGGATCCCTCAGATCAATCATCTCGATTGGATACATGAAATTAATACAGTTAAATCCAATATATTAGAATTATCTTTAAAATAAAATACCGAGAGTGCTCCCTTTGGAATAGTTGAACTCCTGTTCTGGGATTTTTAATATCAAACTCAAAACTTTATCCAACTCATTCCAAAGGCACTCAATTCGGTATAACTTCAAACATAAAAAAATATTCAGGCAATCACAGAAATCATAAAATAATGGTAAACAAAAAGAATCGTCATCGACTCTCATGACCGCTGGTCAGCTGTCAAAACCAAAATCAAACACTTTCTCGACAACAAGTGGAGATCTGGTTCGAAACCCCAACAAAGAGAAATTTTTTTGGTTAAAAAAAATCATGGTTGACAGTCAAAATAACATATATATCGTTAAAATAGGGTTATTTACCTTCATGAACTCCAAAAACTCAGCTATTAAGGGCTGATCTGTCTTAAAATACTAATTTTAACTATGTACTTCATCTAATTCAATTAAAATATTTCTAAAATCAGGCAATCCAACTTTTACATTCAACTCAATAAATAGAAAACTATTCTCAAACTGAAATCTAATTCTAGGGTACTGCTCTCAATTGAATCAGAGACATACCATAATTACTCACGATTACTTACCGTAAACAATTTTAGATCCAACAAATTGTTCAAGAAGTCATTTACATTTGTAATCGTTCTCACTTATACAGGGATCGTTCCGGTTTTCGTTCATTTTTCGAGGAGGGCGGGAACCATTCCGGCACAAAACATGAAGAGTTCCTGGTCAGTTTTCTCCGTGTAGTAAGTTAATCCCGTCGACTGTTTCGGCTGACCGTCTCGTGAATAGTCTTGAGGTGTGGCAGGATGATTTCAGGCCCTTCTATGAGGTAATGGTCCGGTAGAGCCTCCATTCGCCCGCTGAATACCTGATCCGACGCGTAAAGTTCGCCGCAGTTGGGACAGGTGGCCTTCGTCTTTCCCATCTCCCCGCAACCACAGGAGACCAGCTTGGTCCTCTTACCATAGTTGGGGCAGAGGGGCGAACCGCGCAGATTACCCACCTGGTCACAACCCCAGCGAACCTTAGGCGACGGTCCTCGGTATGACTTGGGCTTGAGAGCCACATACCAGAGCCAATCCCTCCGACCCGGTTCTTTTCCAAAGATTTCCTTCTCGTCAGCCGCCTTGCATATCCAGTACATCCACCGAACCTCCTGTAGCATGTCCTGGCTTGTAGGTGGGATCTGGAGAGCCTCGGGCTCCCGATAATCCTCACGAATTACCCCATTGGTGGGTTTTGGTGACTTTGGGATTGCCCCTTTGTAAGTGGTCCACCACTGGCGAACGCCGACGGGAAGTCCAGGAGGGACCTTCGATCTCGGGGGTCAATTTAGGCGCGACATCGTTTGACTTGTCCGAGAGAACCCTCTGTTGTCGAAGGACTAAATCACCGACTTTAAAACTTACGGCGCGCCTATGTTTGTCGTAATATTTCGCCCGTGACTTATAGGCTCGATCAAGATGACTGCGTATCGGAATACTTGGGATCTCGACGTGGTAGATCTTCTTCTAGGTCCTTTCGTATGTTACGGAAGGGGAACGGCTCGCGGCCGAAATTCAAAAATGCGAGGGAAACCTTCAAAATGCCATGCATCGCGGTATTATATGCAAACCTAAATTCATGCAAATTTAAATCCCATTCTTTATGATTTTTACGTAGGAACATTACAATCATTGTTTTCAATATGCGATTAACCCTTTCGGTAGGATTGGCTTGGGCGTGATATACCGGGTTGGTAGTGTAGATTATTCGGAGACTATTACCCATATCGACACGACCAAGTCTTCGAAAGCCTTTTGCACCGCAGGACCATTTTTCTGTTTGAATTGGGAGTCATTCGACCCATTTGGTAAACAACTCTTGGAAGACCAATACGTACTTGTTTCCTGACTTGCTACTCGGAAATGGACCCATTACATCGGCAGCCACCACTGACTAAGGTTGCCCGACAATGCACTGTCCCATTAAGCCGGCCGGGCAAGCCTGTTCAACCTTACATCTCTGGCAGAGATCGCATTGCCGGACAAACTTAACCATATCACTGAAGATACCCAGCCATTATTACTGCCTCTGCACCCTACGATAGGTTTTATCTACCCCGAGATGACTGGCTTGTGGTTCCAACTGAGCCTTATCTAAGATTCTAAGTCTTTGCTCCTCGGAAATAATCAGTTTCCGCGCATCCAAATTCGGCAACAACGGGTCTATTATCAAGCTAGGACTATATACAATTGATTTTGTTCCACCTTCCTGTCGGGAAACATCTAAGATCTTTCGATAACCGCCTGTATGTGAGGCACGTACCATGCATCCTTGGTATCATGAACCGAGGTAATTGAAGCCTTCTCGTCTTCGAACATTCTCTATAGAGCGTCGGGCACATGATGAAGTGCACCCTTCCGATGAATAATCTCAAAATTATATTTCAGTAATTCCATAGACCATCGTGCTAGCCTGTCTGTTGGATTTCGCAAACTCTGTAACCATTTAAGACTACTGTGATCGGTAATAAACTTGAAATAGTACCCCTCTAGATATTCTCTAAACTTGCCAATTCCGAAAACTACCGCAAAACATTCCCGCTCCGTGACCATGTAGTTTCTTTCAGCCGAGATTAGCGTTCCACTAGCGTATGCGATTACTTTCTCTTCGCCCCCCCCCCCCCGCCATGAACCAGAGTAAGAACTACTCCTAACCCGGTAGAACTAGCATCAGCATAAACGATAGGTCTAATTTAAAAACTTGAGGATATTTGGGGTGCCTCAGAAATGTTGTCTAACGTGATTTTTTATAGTCAGAAATACAAATTAAAATTTTCTTGGCACCCGGATACTTGAAAAATTCTAATTTTTTAAATTTATCTGGAAATTTTTTTTCAAACCACTCCTAGGTCTAACTTGAAAACTTAAGGATATTTATTGTGCCTCGCAAATGTTGTTTCAAGTGATGCCAATAGTCAGAAATGCAATTTAAAATTCTTTGGACACCCTGATGCTTTGAAAATTTTCATTTTTGACATTTGTCTGAAAATTCTTCTCGAACCCACCCCTAGGTCTAATTTAAAAACTTGCGGATATTAGGGGTGCCTCAGGAATGTTGTCTGACGTGATTTTTTATAGTCAAAAATGCAATTAAAAATTTTTTTGCACCCTGATGCTTTGCAAATTTTCATTTTTGACATTTTTCTGACAATTCTTTTTAAACCACCCCTAGATCTAATTTAAAAAATTGAAGATATTAGGGGTGCCTCAAAACTGTTGTCTGAAGTAATGTCAATGGTCAGAAATGCAATTCAAAATTTTTTGGACACCCTGCTACTTTGAAAATTTTCATTCTTGACATTTGTCTGGAAACACTTTTTGAAATCACCCCTAGGTCTATTTTGAAAACTTAAGGATATTAGGGGTGTCTCAGGAATGTTGCCCGAAGTGATTTTTTATAGTCAGAAATGAAAATTAAAATTTTTTTTGAACCCTGATAATTGAAAAATACTAATTTTGTTAAATTTATCTAGAAATTCTTTTTGAAACCACCCCTAGGTGTAATTTAAAATTTGACGATATTAAGGGTGCCTCAGGAATTTTGTCTTAAGTGATGTCAATAGTCAGAAATGCAATTTAAAATTTTATGGACACACTGATACTTCAAAAATTTTCATTTTTGACATTTTTCTGAAAATTCTTTTTAAAACTACCCCTAGGTCAAAAATGCAATTAAAAATTTTTTGGACACCCTGATACATTGAAAATTTTCATTTTTGACATTTGTCTGAAAACTTTGTTTGAAACCACCCCTAGGTCCAATTCGAAAACTTGAGGATATTAGGGATGCCTCTGGAATGTTCTCTGAAGTGATGCTAAAAGTCAGAAATGCAATTTAAAATTTTTTTGGCATCCTGATACTTTAAAAATTTTCGTTTTTGACATTTATCTGGAAATTCTTTTTGAAACCACCCCTGGGTCTAATTTAAAAACTTGAGGATATTAGGAGTGCCTCAGGAATGTTGTCTTAAGTGATTTAACAGTGAGAAATGCAAATAAAAATTTTTTGGTGCGTCTGATAATTTGAAAATTTATATTTTTTATATTTATCTGAACATTCTTCTTGAAACCACTCCTAGGTCTACTTGGAAAAGTTGAGGATATTAGGGGTGCCTCAGGAATGTTGTCTGAAGTGATGTCTATAGTCAAAAATGCAATTTAAAATTTTTTTGGTACCCTGATACTTTGAAAATTCTAATTTTTTAAGCATATCTGAAAATTCTTTTTAAAAACACCCCTAGGTCTAATTTGAAAACCTACGGATGTTAGGAGTGTCTCAGAAATGTTGTTTTAAGTGATGTATCAGTGAGAAATACAAATAAAAATATTTTGATGGGTCTGATACTTTGAAAATTTTCATTTTTTATATTAACTGAAAATTTTTCTTGAAACCACCCCTAGGTCTAATTTGAAAACTTGATGATATTAGGGGTGCCTCAGGAATGTTCTCTGAAGTGATGTCTACAGTTAGAAATCCAATTTAAAATTTTTTTGGTACACTGATACTTTAAAACTTCTAATTTTTTAAACTTATCTGGAAATTCTTTTTAAACCAGCCGTTGGTCAAATTTTATAACTTATGAATATTAGGGGTGCCTCAGAAATGTTGTCTGAAGTGATTTTTTATAGTCAGAGATGCAATGTAAAATTTTTTTGGCACCCTAATATTTTAAAAATTCTAATTTTTAAATTTATCTGGAAATTCTTTTTGAAACCACCTCTAGGTCTAATTTTAAAACTTAAGGATTTTTAGGGTGCCTCAGAAATGTTGTCTCAAGTGATGTCAATAGTCAGAAATGCAATTCGAAAATTTTTGGACACACTAACACTTTAAGAATGTTTTTATTTTTGACATTTGTCTGAAAATTCTTTTTAAAACCACCCCTAGATTTAATTTAAAAACTTGAAATATTAGGGGTGCCTCAGAAATGTTTGCTGATGTGATGTCAATAGTCAGAAATGCAATTTAACAATTTTTTGGCACCATGATACTTTTAATAGTTTCATTTTTGACATTTATCTAGAAATTCTTTTTGAAACCACCACTAAATCTAATTTGAGAACTTAAGGATATTTATGGTGCCTCAGAAATACTGTCTGAAGTGATGCCAATAGTCAAAAATGCAATTTAAAATTTTTTTGGCACACTGATACTTCGAAAATTTTCATTTTTGACATTTATCTGAAAATCCTTTTTGAAACCACCCCTAGGTCTACGTTGAAAACTTGAGGATATTAGGGGGGCCTCAAGAAGGTGGTCTGCAGTGATGTTAATAGTCAGAAATGCAATTTAAAATTTTTTGGACACTCTGATAATTTGAAAATTTTCAATTTTTATATTTCTCTGGAAATTCTTTTTGAAACCACCCCTAGGTCTAATTTAAAAGCTTGAGGATATTAAGGGTGCTTCGGAAAGGTTGTCTGAAGTGATGAAAATAGTCAGAAACGCAAGTCAAAATTTTTTGCTGGCTAATATTTTGAAAACTTTCATTTTTAACATTTATCTGGAAATTTTTATTGAAACCACCCTTAAGTCTGATTTGAAAATTTCAGGATATTTTAGGAACCTTTAGAAATATTGTCTGAAATGATGCCAATAGTCAGGAATGAAATTTTAAATTTTTTGGACACCCTGATACTTTGAAAATTTTCATTTTTGTCATTTATCTGGAAATCCTTTTTGAAACCACCCCTAGGTCTACGTTAAAAACGTGAGGATATTAAAGGTGCTTCAGGAATGTTGTAGAAAGTGATGTCAATAGTCAGAAATGCAATTCAAAATTTTTTGGACACCCTGATACTTTGAAAATTTTCATTCTTGACCTTTGTCTGAATATTCTTTTTGAAACCACCTCTAGGTTTAATTTGTAAACTTGAGAATATTAGTGGTGCCTCAGGCATGTTGTTTGAAGTGATGTCAATAGTGAGAAATGCAATTTAAAATTTCTTGGACACCCTGACACTTTGAAAATTTTCATTTTTGACATTTATCTGAAAATTCTTTTTAAAACCACCCCTAGATCTAATTTGAAAACCTAAGGATATTTGGGGTGCCTCAGGAGTGTTGTTTGAAGTAATGCCAAAAGTCAAAAATGCAATTAAAAATTTTATTGTCACCCAGATTATTTTAAAATTTTCATTTTTGACATTTATCTGGAAATTGTTTTTGAAACCACCCCTAGGTCTAATTTGAAAACATGAGGATAAGAGGGGTGCCTCAGGAAGGTTGTCGAAAGTGACGTAATAGTCAGAAATGCAAATTAAAATTTTTTGTGGTTCTGATACTTTGAAAATTTTCATTTTTGCCTTTTATCTGAAAATTCTTTTTTTAACCACCCCTAGGTCTAATTTGAAAACTTAAGGATATTATTGGTGCCACAGAAATGTTTTCTGAGGAGATGCCTATAGTCAGAAATGAAATTAAAAATTTTTTGGACACCCTGATGCTTTAAAAATGTTCATTTTTGACATTTGTCTGAAAATTCTTTTTGAAACCACCCCTAGATCTAATTTGAAAACTTAAGCATATTTGCGGTGCCTCAGGAGTGTTGTTTGAAGTAATGCCAATAGTCAAAAATGCATTTAAAAATTTTATTGGCACCCAGATTCTTAAAAAATTTTCATTTTTGATATCTATCTGGAAATTCTTTTTGAAACCACCCCTATGTCTAATTTGAAGACATGAGGATATTAGGGGAGTTTCAGGAAGGTTGTATAAAGTGACGTAATAATCAGAAATGCAAATAAAATTTTTTTGGTTGTTCTGATACTTTAATAACTTTCATTTTTGCCATTTATCTGAAAATTCTTTTTTAAACCACCCCTAGATCTAATTTGAAAACTTGAAGATATTAGGGGTGCCTCAGGAAGGTTGTCTGAAATGATGTGAGCAGTCAGAAATAAAAGTAAAAATTTTTTGGTTGGACGGATACTTTGAAAATTTTTATTTTTGACATTTGTCTGAAAATTCTTTTTGAAACCGCCCCTAGATCCAATTTAAAAACTTGAAGAAATTAGAGGTGTCTGAGAACTGTTGTCTTAAGTGATTTCAATAGTCAGAAATGCAATTTAAAATGTTTTGTACACCCTGAAACTTTGAAAATTTTCATTCTTGACATTTTTTTGAAAACACTTTTTGAAACCACCCCTAGGTCTAATTTGAAAACTTGAGGATATTAGGGGTACCTCAGAAAGGTTGTCTCAAGTGATATGAATAGTCAGAAATGCAAATAAAAATTTTTTGCTGGGTCTGATACTATGAAAATATTCATTTTTGACATTTATCTGGAAATTCTTTTTTAAACCACCCCTAGTTCTAATTTGAAAACATAAGGATATTAGAGGTGCCTCAGGTACGTTGTCTGAAGTGATGCCTATTGTCAGAAATGCAATTTAAAATTTTTCGGAATCCCAATACTTTAAAAATTTTCATTTTCGACATTTACCTAAAAATTCTTTTTGAAATCACCCCTAGGTCTAATTTGAATAGTTGAGGATATTAGGGGTGCCTCAGAAAGGTGGTCTAAAGTGATGTAACAGAAATGCAAAAAAAATGTTTTGGTGGGTCTAATACTTTGAAAATTCTCAGTTTTGACATTTGTCTAAAAATTCTTTTCGAAACCACCCCCAGGGCTAATTTGAAAACTTGAGGTTATTAGAGGTACCTTAGGAAGGTTGTCTGAAATGATGTGAGCAGTCATAAATGCAAGTAAAAATTTTTTGGTGGGTCTGATACTTTGAAAATGTTCATTTTTTACATTTATCTGGAATTTCTTTTTGAAACAACCCCTAGGTCTAATTTGAAAACTTTAGGATATTAGGGTTGCCTTCAGGAATGTTATCTGAAGTAATATAATTATTAGGAAATGCAATTTAAAATTTTTTTGGCACTCTGATACTTTGAAAACTTTCATTTTTGACATTTATTTGGAAATTCTTATTGAATCCACCCCTAGGTCTAATTTGAAAACTTGAGGATATTTGGAGTGCCTCCGAAATGTTGTCTTAAGTGATGCCAATAGTCAGAAATGCAAGTTAAAATTTTTTTGGCGCCCTGATACTTTGAAAATTTTCATTTTTGAGATTTATCTTGAAATTCTTTTTGAAACCACCCCTATGTCTAATTTGAAAACTTGTGGATAATAAGGTTGCCACATCTAGATTGTCGGAAGTGATTCCAATAGTCGCAAATGCAAGTAAAAAGTTTTTGGCATCTCTGATAGTTTGAAAATTGTCATTTTTTACACCCATCTGGAAATTCTTATTGATACCACCCCTAAGTCTAATTTGAAAATCTAAGGTTAATGGGGGTTTCTCACGAAGATTTTCGAAAGCGATATTAAAAGTTACAATTATTATTTAAAAATTTTTTTCTTGACTTTGATAGTTGGAAAATTGTCATTTTTTACACTAATTTTGAAATTCTTTTAGAAACCACCGCTAAGACAAATTTGTTAAGTTTTTGAAAATAGAGGGTGTTATGAATGTTTTTGGAAGTGATATTTATAGTCAGAATTGCAATTGGAAAGTATTTTGAAGCTTTAGTATTAGAAAAATCAGATACTCTAACATTTATCTAAAAGTTCTTTGAGAAACCACCCCGGGGGCAAATTTGAAAACTTGTTGATAATAGGGTGGTCTCAGGAATGTTTCCGGAAGTGACATTAATGGTCTGAAATGCAATATTGTCGCCTAAACGGGAGGGTCGAGGTGGCATTGAGCAAGGATAAAAGTTATAAAAATAATTTAAGCTGTCCAGCTAATGCAATGTGTGTGTATGTTGCTAATTTTTAGTTCTCCGGTGACTCGGAGAAGATTCATTATATAAGCAAATAGGTATAGCAAGTAAGATTAGATTAGAAAAACAGAATGTAGATATCTGAAGAGGTGTAAGTCTAGTAAAGAAAATTCTAAGAAATTAAGAAGGAAAAATTGAAATAAATTAATTTTCTAAGATTTTTGTTCTTAGGTTTAATTGTTTAAATAAGTTTAGAAATTATCTATTTAGCAAATGGAATCTAATGATCCTTTTTTGCGATTTTTGAAAGCATTGTAAATGTCTGTTTCTTAGTTTTAATTTTTAAAGCTTTTATGTTTACCAAACCCGCTCTAAGTGTAAAACTCAAACAATTGGTTTTTAATGTTTTTAGTAAGAAAGCGTGCTATTCGGGTGTATAAACGTTAGTTTCATACGGAATGTAAGTTAAAAATATTTAGAAGCAGATTGGTAGTTTGGTTGGCCCCCACAAGCTTCACTTCGTGGAGTTTCCTTTCAAGCTGCAATACAGGAGGCAGCCGATGCGGTCGGCGGCGTGCGCTCGCTGCGGCTGTGCTGATACTTCACGCGGGGGCACACATACACGGAACTTTGTTGCTCTGTAGTTGCTAAATAAAGCACCGCAGAACATTCTTGCATTTGACTTTTCGTCTTGTTTTTATTTGCTATTTGTGGTTGGCGGTTGTCCCACACGTGGTGGGACACCCTGTATAACGAAAGGAATCCTTTTTATTTTTTTTATTCTATTATTTTTTAAATATATTTTCTTAATTTCTAAGATTGTTGGAAGTGAGGATGCACTGGTAAGCAACCCGCCTTACCAGATTTCAAAGGCCTCGGGCTCCTGCACATGAATCAGCCCCTCCTTCCCTGGAACTGACCTCAACTGCTTCGGAAACGGGGACGCGCAGCGCTGAAATGAAATTCCGTTATTAAAAAAAAAAGAAACCGCAACGCGAAACGAACGAAGCGTGGAAAGGTAAAAAGTTCTCAAAACTCACCAACTCCCAGCGATACGACATACGCGCCTGGCCTGACCGCACCCAATAATGAGCTTGCACCCAAACAAGCTCATAAGCTTGTTTGGTTGGTGGGTTATTGGTTATTTGGGTTAGTGTCCTAAGAAAGACGGAATTCGCGGGAGATCCTGGAAGGTTCTGGAAGACACGAACAAAAAAAAGGAGAATTTTTTTAAGATTATAATAGAACACAGAAAGGCAGAAAAGTGAAATCTGACACGCGTCGCGTATACCCACCAAATAGAGTTTGGAAGTGCTGAGCGGGAAGCCCCTTGTCAAAGCTCTTGCTCGTCGAGTGTCGCGGCATCTACCGCCATTAGAGAGAAATTTGCTAGGGATTTCGTGAAGGGATACTAGGAAAAAGAAAAGAGGAGAAGATAGAACAATAGATCAAATAAAACTAAGGTGAGTCTAAGTCTACAGTAATAGAACTAAGTCGCATCCTATGTCCGCCCAATAATCCCTGCAAAAGTATCTCTTCTCAATTTCTCCCCACGAGTACTTCTGAATCCACTTCGAGAGAGCGAATGCCTTTTTGAGCATCAGATGATGCAGCGTGTTGCTGTGTGCCCATGGTCTGATCGTATTGCGTATCGGCGCCGGAACCCAGTCCCCGAACAGAATCACGATCCTATAGGGCAACCAAGTTAAAGGTTGAAATAATCCAAATTCCCGTCCAATGACAGCAAACAATTGTGCACTCTAGAAAATGGCAGTGAGTGTCTCTGCATAGTATTATGCACGGTGTTATGTTAGTATACGTGTAATAAGTACTGTGTTGTACTGAAATGCAGTTGCAGGCATACTGCACTGATGCATATTGCTATGCCAGTATAGCTGTCTCCATTGGAATAGAATCATTTAGTCAATTGTTGTTCGAAGACCCCTTTCTAACTATCCAGTCATCGTTTGAAAAGTTACTCCGCTTCCCTGATGATCATTACTAAAATTGTATAATCATACCTCGGGATAACCGGATCTCCCCAGTCAGAAATGGATGGTCGATTCGACGTCGAATCAACGTCGTTTTCGCCTGTCGAAAAATTGTCGAAATTTTCGTCGATTCGACGATATTTTGTCGCCGATTTCGGCGTCGTATCGACGTCGAATTAATGACTGCATCGACGTCGAATT
>JBAGKK010495576.1:4987-15311 GCA_037177015.1 Euceroptres primus
CCTTCCTGAAATCTAGGAAATTGCACCCTTTCCAGATGCATATCTTGTATATTTTAACAAAAATTTTCCAAAAAAAATATTAAAAAATCATAAAAGTGACTAAAAAAGCATTTAGTTTACCGAACTTCAAAATTTTATTTAGAAAGAAATACAAGAAAAAAATTTAATTTACCAGACCCTTCTGGACCTGATGTCAATAAAAAAAATAATGTTTCTTCAATTTTGGAGATTATATGAGATTATTAAGTTTCCTAAGCTTCAAAGTAAAAGAAAATGGGTTTTTATCTCTAAAATTGAAGAAATATAATTTTTATCGATTAAAAATCTCATTTTTCTCGTATACGAAGTAAAATATAAATAGTAGATTATAGTTTAAGATTGTTCCCCTTCCTGAAATCTAGGAAATTGCACCCTTTCCAGATGCATATCTTGTATATTTTAACAAAAATTTTCCAAAAAAAAATAATAAAAAATCATAAAAGCGACTAAAAAAGCATTTAGTTTACCGAACTTCAAAATTTTATTTAGAAAGAGATACAAGAAGAAAATTTAACTTACCAGGCCCTTCTTGTCCTGATATCAATAAAAAATAATGTTTCTTCAATTTGAGAGATCATATGAGATTATTAAGTTTCCTAAGCTTCAAAGTAAAAGAAAATGGGCTTTTATCTCTAAAACTAAAAAAATATTATTTTAAACAATTAAAAATCTCATTTTTCTCGTAAACGCAGCAAAATATAAATAGTAGGTCATAGATTAAAATTGTTCCCCTTCCTGAAATCTACGAAATTACACTCTTACCAGATGTATATCTTGTGTATTTTAACAAAAATTTTCAAAAAAAATATTAAAAAACCATAAAAGCGACTAAAAAAGAATTTAGTTTACCGAACTTCAAAATTTTATTTAGAAAGAAATACAAGAAGAAAATTTAACTTACCAGGCCCTTCTTGTCCTGATATCAATAAAAAAATGTTTCTTCAATTTTAGAGATAGAAACTGATTTTTCTTTACTTTTCAACTCAGAAACCTTAATAATCTCGTGGAACATGTTTTTCACTTTGTTACTGATTTAAAAGCAAACGTTTTTAGAAATAAAATGTTAAAGCGCGTTAAAGTCAATTCTATTTTAGTCGCTTTTATCGATTTTTATTTATTTACTTTTTTTTTGAAATTTTTTTTAAAATACACAAGATAAACATCTGGTTGAGGATATAAATGTATAGATTTTAGGAAGGAGAACAATTTTTAACTATGAACTGCTATTACTATTTTGCTTCGTTTTCGAGAAAAATAAGACTTTTAATAGTTAAAAACGACATGTCTTCAACTTTAGAGATAAAAACCAATTTTTTTACTTTGGAGCTTAGGAAACTTAATAATATCATATAGCATGTTCTTCAAATTGCTACTAAAGTAAAAACAAACGTTTTTAAAACTAAAATGTTAAAGTTCGGTAAACTAAATGCTATTTTAGTCAATTTTTTTCGATTTTTCCTATTTTTTTGAAAAATTTGTTAAAATATACAAGATAAAAATCTGGTAAGGGTATAATTTTATAGATTTTAGGAAGGAAAACAATTTTGAACTACGAACTGCTATTCATATTTTGCGTCGTTTTTGAGAAAAATGAGATTTTTAATTGACAAAAATGAAAAAACCTTCTTTCTCAAAAACGCGCAGTACGATTTTTTTCTTTCTTGGCTTAAAATAACCTAGAGACATCCCCGAAACACGTACAAAAGAGGAACTAGATGTGCAAGCATTTTTGGATTGAACTTAATTGAGGCTGGGCGTGGCATATTGTAATTAAGAAAAAAATCTGCTCTGTAATTTCCTCTACACAGTACAACGTCGATCCTAATTTAACACTAAATTTTCCTCAAAATGAGTTTCAACAAAAATGAAACTCGAAAAGAACTAAAATCAATTTCAAACAACTTCAAATCAATTCAATTGTTTTAAATTATTCAAAATGAGATGCAACAAAATTCACCCCAATGGTTTTCTGTATAATGAACTGAATTTCACCTAAAAACCGCTCTAATTTCGGTCAAGTTAGCTCCGAAGAGAAACAGCAAGCATCAGATTAAAGCAACCTGATGCTTTTAATTTAAGATAATTACAGTAATCGCGCTTGTTGGTACAATCGATGTTTCCAGCAGTGCAATGCAGACACACGCTGGAGACCTCGAAAAGCATGACTTTATTCGAGGCCGTGGGTCTATGTCTTTCTCTTTCTTTTTCCCTCTAAAACCCGGATGCCAATCCGTAACACCATAATCGTCGGAGTCGAGTTTCACCATTAATGATAGAGGCCCGAAGAATATTCTATCTACAATGCAGTCCAGACTATTCATCCTCGAGAGGTCTCGGTGACTGGTTGCAACGGTTAGTTGTTTGTTTCAAAGTACCGCATACTAGTTGCCAGTTACTATCCTGCCACCATTACCTACTACCTTACTGACGTTTGCAAGGCTCGTCGTATACTCTTGCTCAGGTCGAATGCCTCAGTGAATGAACGCTCGCATAAAATCCACCAGTGCGTTGGACGATTTACTGCTCTGGCTTTACAAACAGAAAACCTTGAGAATCCCAGCAAGACCTGAGACGATTTTACATCCAATAGCATAGCGATCTTCTCATCAGATAAAAAGAATTGATCGTCTTCCGATTTTTCGAACCGATCTGTTCTGCTCTAGTTACCAATTCCTAGAGTCTCCAAAGAACAAAGACACCATTCCGGATGTGCCCCATAAAAATAATAATATATCACATTATACTAATTAAATTTGTTCAAATTTATGGAGAGGGGGGGAGTGAGTTATATAACTTTCTCACTTTACAAAATGGAAAGCGAAAATATCTGCCATGACTTTCATTTTCAAGGATGATTGCAGAAAGGCAGAAGAGATACATTTTTAGATACATATAGTTTTGAGTAAGATTCACTTGAATCATGATAACAAACGTACTGAAGAACAAATCGAAGAGTACGAGTAGGATATGGAAAATACGTTCGTGCAAGCGTGAACAGCTTTCCTATGGATGTCCACCGATAAGTATCGATTACTCGATGTTGCATTTAGTACATCGCGTTTCCTGTACTTATTTCCATGTGATCACGTTTTCGTGTCTCAAAACACTTGTTTATGAGCGCACGTTCTCAAAGGACACGGGATGAGGGTTTACATCACTCACACGCTTTCCTGATGAAACCCCAAGTATAATATAAGTACTTTAATCTAATAACCAAATATGACTAACAAAGTAACTTAACATACTTCCCAAGCGACATTTCATCGCACGAGAATCAGAGCGTGCCATGTCCATATTTTTTTTAATTGAGCCAATATAGTATTTCTATATTCGGTACATGTCAAACTCTCTTAAAATACACATTTTGATGAGATTCATCTTATACAGTTAAAGAAAGTGTTACTGAAAACGCTGACGCCTATTAACATGAGGATTTCAATGAGCCATGCCTGTAAAAGTATTTTTACGAAAAGGACATAAACAGCAGCTAATTATTTTTATTTACTATATTGCATCCTGAGAAAAGAATCTTTTTAATCTATTTACAAAATCTTAGTTTAAGGTTGAACATCAATTTCGGGTTAGAGAAACAATCTTTCACAATTTTCACATTCTTTTGCCGAGAAACGTTGCAAACTGCAGTTACCTAAATTAGATGAAAAGTCTGATATTCAGTTTTCGAAAATTTATGTTAGCATTATCGATCTAATTATTTTTCGACCTGGTTACTAGGGTGGATCGAAAATAACAAATTCTGGAAACCGAAATCGCTATAACGCGAAAAAGTAGCGTATTGGGATCCTAAAAAAGAATATATAATTTGGAATCAATGGACATGCAGCTTGATTACCCGCGCTCAAAAAAATGTTTAAAAAATTTCTTGTTTGGAGAGCTTTTAAATTTTCTTTAGTTTCAATTTTTTTAACATACCTATATGTCAAAAAACTTTTCCTAATTTTTTGCGGACTTTAATCGATTATTTTATAAGAGATAATTCCTATTTAATTCACCTCTGTTTTCGGACAAAATTCTTAACACCTGTGTACATAGCAGAAGAATTATTATCAATTATTTTATATTATTTTTTTATCAATTATTTTATTTCCATTTAATTCACATCTGTTTTCGGACAAAATTCTTAACACCTGTGTAAATAGGAGAAGAATTTTTTCGGGTACTTTAAAACTTTCTAGTGACCAAAATGCACTAGGAAAAAAAATCACCATGTACCAGGGATCAAAATTGGAAAAAAGCAAATTTTAAAAATTTTAATTTTGGTATTTAATGAAATTGTCTTTATAACAACCGGTTTACAATGTTTTTTTAGCATGTGTGGGTTTTTTCAGAGTTTTTAAATTTTCATTAGTTTCAATTTTTTTGTATACCTAGAGGTCAAAAAACTTTTCCTAATTTTTTGCGGATTTTAATCAATTATTTTATAAGATATAATTTCTATTTAATTCACCTCTACTTTCGGACAAAGTTTTTATTATCAATTGTTTTATATTATTATTTTTATCAATTATTTTATTCCGATTTAATTTATCTCTGTTTTCGGACAAAATTCTTAACACATGTGTAAATAGGAGAATTTTTCGGGTACTTGAAAACTTTCCAGTGACCAAAATGCACTAGAAAAAAAAAATTACCACGACCCAGGAATCAAATTGGAAAAAAAGCAAATTTAAAAAATTTTAATTTTGGTATTTAATGAAATTGTCTTTATAAATTGTGATTTACAATGTTTTTTGAGCATGTGTGGGCTTTTTCAGCATAAAAATACACTAGAAAAAAAATCGATAAAACCCAGGAATCGAAACAGAAATTACAGAAAATTTTCAAAATTTAGAATTTGGTATTTAATAGAATTTTTTACTGTATTTCTATCATAAAAAAGTCCACACATGCGCAGAAAAAATTTTAAACCACAATTTATAAAGATAATTTCAATGAATACCAAACTCAGAATTTAAAAAATTCGCCGTATTTCTAATTTCGAATCCTGGGTCTTGTCGATTTTTTTCCTAGTGTATTTCTATGCTGAAAAAGCCTACACATGCTCAGAAATATTTTAAACCACAAGTTACAAAGATAATTTTATTAACTACCAAAATAAAAATTTTGAAAATTCGGTATATTTCCAATTTTGATTTCTGGGTCTTGGCGCTTTTCTTTCCTAGTACATTTTTGCCACTGGAAAGTTTTCAAGTACTCAAAAAAATTCTTGTATTTACACAGGTGTTAAAAATTTTGTCCAAAAATAGGGGTAAATTAAATGGGAATTATCTCTTAGAAAATAATTGATTAAAATCCACAAAAAATTGGGAAAAGTTTTTTGACTTCCAGGTATGTAAAAAAAGTTGAAACTAAAGAAAATTTAAAAACTCTTCAAACAAGAAATTTTTTAACACTTTTTTTTAGTGCGGGTAACCAAGCTGCATGTCCATCAATTCCAACTTAATTGAAATTACCTATCTTTATAAGTTGTGGTTTAAAAATTTTTCTGCTGTGTGGACTTTTTTTAGGATAGAAATATAGTAGAAAAAAATTCTATTAAATACCAAATGCCAAATTTTGAAAATTTGCTGTAATTCCTGTTTCGATTCCTGGGTCTTGTCGATTTTTTTTCTAGTGTATTTTTATGCTGAAAAAGCCCACACATGCCCAGAAAACATTGTAAACCACAAGTTATAAAGACTATTTCATTAAATACTAAAATCAAAATTTTTTTAATTTGCTGTATTTCCAATTTTTATTCCTGGGTCATGGTGATTTTTTTTCTTAGTGCATTTTGGTCACTAGAAAGTTTTCAAGTACCCGAAAAAATTCTTCTCCTATTTACACAGGTGTTAAAAATTTTGTCCGAAAACAGGGATGAATTAAATGGGAATAAAATAATTCATTAAAAATAATATAAAATAATTTACAATAATTCTTCTCCTATTTACACAGGTATTAAGAATTTTGTCCGAAAACAGAGGTGAATTAAATAGGAATTATCTCTTATAAAATAATTGATTAAAATTCGCAAAAAGTTAGGAAAAGTTTTTTGACCTCTAGGTATGTAAAAAAAATTGAAACTAAAGAAAATTTAAAAACTCTCCAAACCATAAATTTTTTGAACATTTTTTTCGAGCGCGGATAATCAAGCTGCATGACCATTGATTCCAAATTAATTATACTTTTTTAGGATCCCAACACGCTACTTTTTCGCGATATAGCGATTTCGCATTTCAGAATTTTTTATTTTCGACCCACCCTACTGGTTAGATTGTTTTCTGAAGTAATTAAATACCAGTTTAAAAGGTGAGGTAAAGGTCGCAAATAACTAGTTTTACAACAAATTAATAGTTGTAAAAAATACAAGCTATAGAAAAAGTTTATTAAAAGAAGTTAAGTAGACAAATATTTAAGAGAGCCCTAATAATAATTTTAATAATAAATAATAATAAATTTAGGAGAGCCCTAATAATAGTTTCAACATTGATGAGAAGTTCTGTGCGTAATCCCGTAAGCGACAATGACAATTACCGTGTTCGCAAACTTTATTGCAAATTATTATACTTTTCAGGATTGCTCTGAGCCGCGCCAGCAGTCTTTCGTCACTGGTTCTGAAATTGCTGTGTAGTTACCAGTTGTAAAGTGCAACTACTTTTCTCAAAGCAGTGACAGGGGTTTATTTCGTAGGAATTATCAGGATTGCGACTCACGATAATAATAAGGACGATTTTTTTCTTCCACATTTCTTTGGGATAAGGAAATAATTGCGAAAGAGGTGGTGGTATGCATTAGTGAAACAAAACGTGATTACGAAACAAATTCCATCAGGGCGCATTCAGCGGTTTTTTATACACTGGACAGAGATGCAATTTTATTATGAATTCTTTCTGAGGCGCCGGTTCCTTTTTGAATGTCCAAGTAAACATTAGTAAGTCTGAAGAATTCAGTCCAATTGTAGTATACAAATTCCAAGAAAATTACTGATTAAATTACATTTAAGTCACTCTTGACTTTTCTTAATTGTTTGAATGTCAATTACACATGCAGTTATATAATCCTCCATCCAAAGCAACAGAATAACTCTTATCTCTCCTAATTAATATAACATTAGTATAACATTAATATAACATGAGTGTGAAAAGTAAGCAAAAGGAAAGAATATCAAAAAATTTAATAGCTTCAACTTCAACATTTTCTGATAAGTACAATTTTTGTGTACTCACAATATCATGTTGATAATAAGTGCACAGTAAATCGTGGGATATTATTTTAATTTACAGCGTTATTATTGTGATCTGAAGTGGATCATTTATTCCATTGTCACAGTCTTTTGTTTTTTGATTTCTCATTTTGCTGCCGATTAAAGCGATACGTTGGGATTTTCTGTGTGCTAGTATATTATTCGAAATAATCTGAGTATTATTTAATACGTATTATTTAATATTTAATACATAATACGATTTGAATATCATAGTTGTTTAACTACCTTCAAGTCACGTTTACAAGTATTCACAAGTCATCTTCAACAACTTAAATGATTAACAATGCTACAACTTATTATATTTTTATTTACTTGTCATATCTACTATTTTGTCTGGTTTTATAATTATTATACATCATGTCTCTCAATTTAAAAAAAATTGAAATACGACTATAAGTTCCATATTTATGATCTTTCATATCTAGCTTTTCTACCTTTCACCTCGGAAGTGGATTCTTACCAAGAGAGAACTAATGGCTTTAAAGTGACAGATGATTCGTCCCCGATCGTATGAAATCATTAGCAATTTTGAAACTCCCAGTAACTTATTCTCTTTAGAAAAAGTTTTTACACTTGACATTTTCGTACAAACCTTTCCTAAGTACGTGTTACAGAAAAGGTACAAAACCTTTCCTAAGTACGTGTAACAGGAAAGGTATAAAACCTTTCCTAAGTAACGTGTTTTTTTCCTTAAATGTCAATCAATTAATGATTATTTATAATATATGAAAAAAGTACATTTATAATATAATTTATAATAAGTTCTATTTTAATAAGTTTAAAATATACCAGAAAGAAGATTTAAATTGTTCCTATCAGTGAACACATCTTATCTCTTGAAAAGGAAATATACAAACGTATATTCAGTTAGAGGAGTATGTTAATAACCAATTCCAAAACATATTACACCTTCGCATACTGCTAGCACATGGCATGAAAATACCAATCAATCAGAAGTGTTTACTCAGCCATTAAAGAAGATTTAAAATTCAAAACACTCTCCTGTAATTTATCAGCACTGAAAGTTTTGATTTTTTTACATTAGCATTAAATAATTCGTGATTTTTTCAATTTGAAAATTAAGTTAGATATTATTACTACTTATATGAAAATATATCAATTACTATTGTTATCAATTTAAGGGTCATAAATTATCACAACTAGAATACAAAGTGAGAATAATAAATTAACACCTGCTTATTAGCAGTACCATAACTTTCAGTGATCGATGGCAATTTTATGACCATCTTCATCGATCTATTAATTTCAACATCTTCTTTTGCCTTAAGCGATCTTTCTGTTTTATTACGCATCTAACTGCGTTCATTGAAGATAATTATTTTTTAATTCTCATCACAAAAATGTTAAATGTAATTGCCATTTTGGGAAGAGTAAGATTCTTACCAACTACAGTTAAAGTGGTACATCTTCAATTAGCCGATAATGATGCTACGGAATGTGAATCTACAAATAGTTAGAGTCTTAATAATGGCACTTTGGCACGTGTATTCGAAGAAAATAAATGTCCTAATACACACCGAGTGCCAACTGACGTACAAATTTCTTTCGCAAGTATCAACACGATGTAATCCGAAAGAAAATAACGTCAAAGTTCATTATCTTTTATTATTTATCTGCGATTTCCAAAGTTATATTAAGGTTGCTGGAGCGCATTTTGACATAAAACTTCAATTGTAAGATTGAATTGAAAAGAGGGCAAAGGTGATGTAATGATAAATCACAATATATCATTTGAAAGTTGCTTACACATTTGCCATTGACTGGATAAGACATTTGATAGATCACGAAATTGTTATGAAACCATATCTATTAAAACCACTTGCTGATAAAACTTTTGAGGTAATTCCACTACAGTATCACCGGAAACAGATTGGATATAATTACTAATAAATCTGGTTCTATTTACTGATGAAAAATACACTTTTCAGAACCTTACTAAGAAACAAATGCTTTCAGATAGTTGTGAACCAAAACGCCAATTTATTTAATTTAATTTATTTATAATTTATATTTTAATATGAAATAAAATTTATGAAATGATTAAAGTATTTCTTGGACATGGGCAGCATTTCTAAAGCATAAGAAAGATATGTTACGTGCATAAATTACAGTAATATACGCTGAAGTGTGGACCCGGGTTTGCAGGACTGTACAAGAAGCTCTTTTAAATACGCAATATAAAAATTCTTGACATTTTTTTCCTCAAATGCCAAACCATTTTTATAATCGATATACGAGCGTGCTGACCGGTGTAATCGATTTGTAACGGTGCAGTTTGACTTACACAACGACGAGGCTTGTAGCAAAAGCATCAGCAACGGACGAAGTAAACGTCCGACTTTCCGTCTTGTTAACTAATGAAAAAACGTATTTTTATATCCGAGAGACTTAAAAAAGAGCACTGAGGTTCTGTAGGCGAACAAACTAACAATATGAAACTTTCTCTCGATTACAATTTTGTATCGAAGAGGAAAGAGAATAATAAACAACCAAGGAGAAGTCCATTAAAAAAAAAGCTCATCAATGCCAGTACATAAAACTCCAGACCACCGTGAAAATCCAAGCTACAGAAAATATCAATGTCTCCCTTTCACAGAAAATGTCAATCAAGGGAGAAAAGAATAATTGTACTATAAAAAAGGGCACTTCTTTAACCCTCTGCTTGTCCTACCTTATCCCCACTCCAGCGCCATAGAACGTGATTCCCATTGTCCCCACCAGGTGTCCGAAAAGACGATTTTTGACGATAACGGTCGAATAGCCAGGCAGAGGGTTAATCCGCTATTTTTATACCTCGTATAAAATTCTATTTTTGGCGTTTTAATAAAAACAAAAAGTTCCTAATAAAAATTTAAAGAGTTCTTTTTTAAAGAATATGTTATTATTATTATTATTATTATTATTATTTATCAGCATTTGGAACTCAAAAGTTCATTGCCTCATCTACCCGAGACCGCCACGCGTCTCTATCCTGTGCATCATCCATCCACTCATTATAATCAT